>NW_026847882.1:1671146-1683446 GCF_025583915.1 Anolis sagrei ordinatus | reverse complement strand
ACTGGGCATGCATACTCAGCAGCAGAGTAGCACAGCACAAGGGCAGATGTCTTCACTGTATCTGGTTGTGATGCCCAGGTTGTGCCAGTCAGCTTTCGTATGACATTGATTCAGCTGTGACTTCCACAGACCACTGAGTCTCCCACAAATGACAGACCTGGACCAAACTTGGCACACAGAACTCCCGTGACCAACAGAAAATACTGGAGAAGTTTGGGAGGATTTGACAGTGATTTAGGTGAGATGTAGTTCACCTACACCCGGAGAGCACTGTGAACCCAATCAGCTATGGATCTGGATCAAACTTGGCACAAATACTCAATATGCCCAATTTTGAACACTGGAGGAGTTTGGGGAAAATAGACATTGACATTTTGGAGTTTTAGTTGCTTGGATTGATAGTTCAACTACGATCAAAGAACATTCTGAACTCCACCAACGATGGAGTTGAACCAAACTTGACACACTATCTGGCCAACATTGAATACTGGTGGCGTTGGAAAGGGGTACAAAGAGAGAGCGAGGGCCCACCTTGTCTTTTCCCACATGCACCTCTGCCTCCAAGCGCCTCTTCGAAACTCCCCGCCACCCCGTGGGAAAGAGGTGAAGGAGTAACTGGCCAGGAGGAGGAAAGATAGGCATGGCTGCGGGTGCTGGCTATCTGTTTGGCTGGTAGAGGGGGCCGGTAACCATTCTGGGGAGGTGGCAGGGCCGAAGGAGGAGGTGGTGCAACCCCTCTCAAATGGCCGATCGACCCCTGTGGGAGTCGCAACCCCCAGGTTGATAACCACTGAGTAAGAGGGAGATATTGGTAAACCTCCTCTGAGTAAATCCCGTCAAGAAAACTCTCCAATAGCACCGCCAAAAATTGGAGTCAACTTAAAGGCATATAACAACAACAATGATGGGAATCTGCATAGTTTGAAAGAGTGGCTTTTTGGACTCTCTATATCTGCCTTTATGTTGCCAATCAGCTTAAGGTGACCTCATGAATTTCATAGGGTTTTCTTAGGTAACAAATAGAAGTGGTTTTGCCAGTGCCTTCTTTTGAAATAGTATTTGTTGGCAGTCTCCCATCCAAGTTCTTAGGAGAACTGACCTTGTTATCCTGATATCCCTTATATCCCTTTATCTGAGAGAAAGAAACTTAGCTTTCCAAGGGCGCTGGGCTTGTTATCCTTTTCTTTCGGCAAGCACATATGGTTTTGATTCTTTCCAAGGCAGATGAATGGGAGGTTATTTGAGTATCCCTTGGATGCATGAGCTCAGATTGGCTCGGTTGCCTCTGTGTGTGTGTGTGTGTGTGTGTGTCGAGAGAGAGAAAAGGAGAGAGTACTCGAAAGGCAACTTGCAAAAGAAGCTTGAGGTTAAAACAATTTGTGTAATTTTGTAAAAGAATCTCCAAGACATGCAGCAGTCTTTATGAGGACCAGATGTTCATCGGTTGCAGCTGCCAGCAGAGCTGGTAAACTATGAGTTCCCATAGACCAGCATTTCTCAACCTGGGGGTCAGGACCCCTGGGGGGGGGTCACAAGGGGGTGTCAGAGGGATCACCAAAGACCATCAGAAAACATAGTATTTTCTGTTGGTCATGGGGGTTCTGTGTGTAAAGTTTGGTCCAATTCTATCGTTGGTGGGGTTCAGAATGCTATTTCATTTGTATCTGTCCGAACGCATCTCCTTCTACGTCCCGCCTCGAAGTTTAAAATCTTCTGGGGAGGCCCTGCTCTCGGCCCCACCTCTATCACAAGTGAGATTGGTGGGGACGAGGAGCAGGGCCTTCTCGGTGGTGGCCCCTCACCTGTGGAATTCACTCCCTGGGGAAATTAGGTCATCGACATCCCTCCTCTCCTTTAGAAGGAAATTAAAAACATGGATCTGGGACCAGGCCTTTGGGTAATCTGGCGGATAGATAAGGGACAAGCGACGACTAGAATTGATGGATTGGACAATGTGGGATTTGAATTTACGGACTCTGAGCTGGTAAACGTTGAGCACTATATTGTTTTTAGGGATTGTGATGTATAATGGATTGTTTTAATTGTTTTAATTGCTGTTTATATATGTTTTATTTTTACCTTGTTGTTGTGCTGGCATCTAATTGTGCCTTTTGTAAGCCTCCCTGAGTCCCTCCTCGGGGGTTGAGAAGGGCGGGGTAGAAGTGCGAGAAATAAAATAATTAAATAACACCAAACTATAAATCCCAACAACTACAACTCCCAAATGACAAGGTCTATTTTCTCCAAACTCTACCAGTGTTCACATTTGGGCATATTGAGTATTTGTGCCAAGTTTGATCCAGATCCATCATTGCTTGAGTCCACAGTGTTCTCTGGATGTAGGTGAACTACAACTCCAAAAACTCAAGGTCAATGTCCACCAGACCTTCCCAGTATTTTCTCTTGGTCATGGGAATTCTGTGTGCCATGTTTGATTCAATTCCATCATTGATGGAGTTCAGAAGGCTCTTATTTAGGTGAACTATAAATCCCAGCAACTCCAGCATTACCAAATGACCAAATCAATCACCCCCAACCCCACCAGTATTCAAATTTGGGAGTATTGGGTATTTGTGCCAAATTTGGTCCAGTGACTGAAAATACATCCTGCATATCAGATATTTACATTACAATTCATAACAGTAGCAAAATTACAGTTATGAAGTAGCAACGAAAATAACGTTATGGTTGGGGGTCACCACCACATGAGGACCTGTACTAAGGGGTCGCGGCATTAGGAAGGTGGAGAACCACTGCCATAGACTTCCCACCATGGCAACTTCTCTCCCTTCATGCGTTTTCCATATAATGGAAGATGAGAGGGACCAAAAACTCACATGCTCTCAAAGGTGCATCTGAGCTGAACCAGACATTTTATTCCCCACTTTCTCTATCCAGAGATTTTGAAAAGGCTGAGCTGCCAAAAGGAGAGAGCAAATATTATCCCTGGATTGGTTGCTGCAGTCCTAGCATTTCGTTTCTGACAATAAGGCAAATCCATGACAGCATTCCAGTCATTTCGATGGCGTGGGTTCGAATCCCACCGCTGCCACCAATTATAACGCCTCAGAGGCTTCACAAGGCAGGGGGGTCAAGGAATCCCACCGCTGCCACCAATTATAATAACTCAGAGAGGCTATCTGGGCAGGGGGGTCAAAGAATCCCACCACTGTCCCTCCTTCAATAAGGAATTCACACCACTTTGGCTCTTATAGTGTTTGAGGGGATGTCTCGTTATGTAAAACCTTCGCTGCCACCATAAACGAAAGAAATCACGAACCCTCTAGCTATTTAGAATGGTAAAATGCTGTTTAAATTAATAAAAGGCTTTTTACTCCACCAAATGCTGTGTATTATCAAGGGCTTTCTTTGAGGGGAAAACAGGAGAGGTTGATTCAACAAGGAAAATGACTCCAACCAAAAATGGCACTTGACTCAGGCTTTAATTTTAAAGATAACAAGAAAGATTATTGTTTACAAATTACAAGATTAAAAAGCGAATGCAGGTTCAGAGGCTTGGTGGTTACAAATACAAGTGTTCTTGGTTCTTATAAGCGTAATGGTTACTTGAGAGAAATGGTTCTTTCTTTTGTTACAATTGGTTAAACACAAAAACCCAGCTATTTACTTTCCTAAAATAGCTGTAACTCAGTCTGCCACAGCCTACTGTGCTGTGCAAACTACAGGCAAACTGCCTATTCTTTACAGAGACTCCTAAATCCTGCTCTAACCTCTCTCAGAACTGAACTCTCTACTCTAATCTGAACTGAACTCAGAACTGAACTCCACTCTCAAAATTAAGCTGCTCTCTTTCCCTCCAACTGGCTAACTCCGCCCCCCTTTTACCAACCAATCCTGGCTGTTGCTGGGCTGGCTCAGGCCTAGGCCACTCCCCACTCTGAACTGGAGTCTTCCCTAAACTAAGATGGCTCCTGCAGCTCTCTGCCAGGCCTTCTAAGCTGAAACTACCTAGCCTGTCTCTTCCTGGGCCCTGCCACCCTGGCTGGCAAGGTAAGGGATCTTTACATTGGTGTGTGTTATCATTTAGTTATCAAGTTATCCATTTTTGCATCTATGACAGACTAAAGGAAACAAAGCCTGTGGATATGATCCCCATATCCACAGGGAATAATGACACAGACCAACACAAACTTTGTATTGTTGAAGGCTTTCATGGCCAGAATCACTGGGTTGTTGTAGGATTTTCGGGCTCTGTGGCCATGTTCTAGAAGCATTCTCTCATGACGTTTCACCTGCATCTGTGATAGGCATCCTCAGACGTTGTGAGGTCTGTGGGAAATTAGGAAAATGGGGTTTACATATCTGTGGAATGTCCTGGATGGGAGAAAGAGCAGATGATGATTGGCTAGTAGATGGTACATGTTCTGTATTTCACAAACTTGAGTTGATAGGATGAACTCTATATCCCAGCAACTACAACTCCCAAATGTCAAGGTCTATTTCCCCCAAACTCCATCTGTGTTCATATTTGGGCATACGGAATATCCATGCCAAGTTTGGTCCAGATCCACAGTGCTCTCTGGATGTAGATGAACTATAATTCCAAAACTCAAGGTCAATGCCCACCAAACCCTTCTTGTGTTTTCTTTTGGTCATGGGAGTCCTGTGTGCTGAGTCTGATTCAATTGCCTCATAGAATCATAGAATCAAAAAGTTGGAAGAGACCTCCTGAGCCATCCAGTCCAACCCCATTCTGCCAAGAAGCAGGAATATTGCATTCAAAGCACCCCTGACAGATGGCCATCCAGCCTCTGTTTCAAAGCCTCCAAAGAAGGAGCCTCCACCACACTCCCTCCGGGGCAGAGAGTTCCACAGCTGCATCGTTGGTGGAGTTCAGAATGTTCTTTGATTGTAGGTGAACTATAAATCCCAGCAACTACAACTCCCAAATAACAAAAGCATTGGTTTTTTAGTTATGGTCACTCCTTGGGTTAGTAGGTGTCTTGTGGCCAAATTTGGTGGCAATTCATGCAACGGATTTAGAGTTATGATGCCACTCAAAGCGAAGAGAGCATTTATACATACACACATATATATACGTATATAGACTAGCTGTCACCTGCCACGCGTTGCTGTGGCCCAGTTTGTGTATATGTGTTTTGTGTGTATATATGTGCATATATTTGCATATATGTGGTTTGGCTCATGCCTTGTAATGTATTTTTTATTTTATTTTTTGGCTTTTAAAGTCCCTCTCACTGTGTTTTTTACGAGTGATGGTCACTCGTTGGCCTGAGAGGGGTCTTGTGTCCAAATTTGGTATCAATTGGTTCATTGGTTTCTGCGTTATGTTAATCCCACAAATGAACATTACATTTATATTTATATAGATGTAGTCGTATTCCAACAGTAATCAGTTTATTTCCCATCCCCCGTAATTCATAGTGACCTTTGGAATGATGAGTTGTTCCTAGTATGGGCTTGATACAGCATTACCAATCCGTCTCGTGATATTTCTCTATTGTTATTGTTCTGCCGTATTTATTTGTGTGTTTCTGTGATTACTTTTTCCTTGAACAGAATGTGACAGTAAAAGATGGATACTATATTGTTTGGGGAGAAGAGGGAACGCAGATACAAGCGTTGTTGTTGATATTTGTGGAGAGTGCAATGCTTTCAAAATATTTTGAATTCCACGAAAGACCTGGGAATTGTGCACGGCAAAACAGATGATCTCACAACCTGGAGGCATCGAAATGGAATGAAGTGGAATAGTCTGAAGCATGAGGTCATGCGCTCAAGGACTCATAATGTTTTGGAGGGTTTTCTCAATTATTATCGTCTGGGGACGGTTCAGCTGGACAAAGCCAAGGAGGAATGTGAGCTGGAGATCATGATTGATCACAGGATGTCTGAGCCACAAATGTGATGCAGCTGCAAAAAAGGCAGAGGCGACGACGGGGTTTCTGTGGTCGGACAGAAACCACTGGGTGAGGTCATCCGGAGTTTGGGAGTTGGGTGTCATCTGTACGCAGATGACACCCAACTCTACTACTCATTTCCACCGAATTCCAAGGAAGCTTCCCAGACCCTGAACCAGTGTCTGACGGCTGTGATGGACTGGATGAGGGCTAACAGGTTGAAGCTTAATCCAGACAAGACAGAGGTCCTCCTGGTCAGTTGTGGGGCTGACCGCGGTATTGAGTAGCAACCTGTGCTCAAAGTGGTTACACTCCGCCTGAGGGCGCAGGTCTGTAGCTTGGGAGTCCTCCTGGATGCTCAGGTGTCGCCAGTGGCCAGGAGGGCCTTTGCACAACTTAAACTCGTGCACCAGTTGCGACCATACCTCATGAAGTCTGACTTGGCCAGCGTGGTCCATGCCTTGGTTACATCCAATTAGATTTAAAGCGGAGAAAAAGTAAATAAAGGAGAAGGAGGGAGGGAGAGAGGCAGAAAGAAAGAAAAAAAGAAAGAGGGAGGGAAGGAATGAAGGAGAAAAAAGAAGGGAAAGAAAAAGGAGAAGGGAAGAAGAAAGAAAAAGGAGGGAAGGAAGTAAGGGGGAAAAGAAAGGAAAGGAAAGAGAAAGGAGAGATAAAGTGGGTTATAAATAAATATAATAATAATAATATATTAATAAAATTCATTTTAAAATACGAAAAAGAGAATCCCGCTCCTTGCGTTGTGTCTCCCGCTGGCTCACCGTACAGTTGTACTTGACGCAGTCGTCCCAGAAGCCAGAAGCAGAGAACTTCTTCCGCACCACCACCGTCAGCCCGTGGAGGAGGCACTGCCCCACGCCCACAATGTTACCTGGAAAAACAAAGACAAACAACAACAACAGGGCTCCAACAGGGAGTCTGAACATGGCAATGCCCACCCCTTGTTCTTCTGTATTGCCCTGTTGACTCTAATCTAATGCTCGCCTTTTCTGGCTAAATTACCTGGCCAAAATTAGTGTGTGCATTACAATTCCTGTAATACGGTAATCTCAATGCTGAACCAATGGAAAAGGGGAAGCTGCTGCAGGAGCTCCTCTTTGAGCAACCTCACCTCTAATGTAATTGTCATCACACAATGCTATGCTATTCTGGGAATTGTAGTTTGGTGAGGCATGGAGTACCTGCGGAGTGATACAAGGGGAGGCAATTGTAAACCACGTCGTCCGATCTCATCCGGAATCCATTGTACACCAACGACGCCATGCGGTAATACCTGCGGGCAGGAGAGCATTGCTTAAGACCAGGGAGGGAGAAATGTACTTTGCATAAGGCATTTGCTTTGTGTCATTGCACACTTAGCACGCCAAACGGATTGCACAATACAAAGAGGAGCCAAGAGTGTGATGCGGCAGCAGCAAGACAGTATACACCTAACAACCCAATGTATGTCCTTCACTCAAAAAAATTTGATTTTGTCATTTGGGAGTTGTAGTTGCTGGGATTTATAGTTCACCTACAATCAAAGAGCATTCTGAACTCCACCAATGGTGGAATTGAACCAATCATGGCACACAGGACTCCCATGACCCACATGGGCATTGATGGGCATTAACCTTGAGTTTGGGATTTGTAGTTCACCTACATAAAGAGATCACTGTTGACTCAAACAATGATGGATCTGGACTAAACATGGCACAAATACTCAATATGCCCAAATGAGAGCACTGGTGGAGTTTGGGGGGAAATAGATCTTCACATTTGGGAGTTGTAAGTTACGGGGATTTATAGTTCTCCTACAATCAAAGAGCATTCTGAACTCCACCAATGATGGAATTGAACCAAACGTGGCACACAGGACTCCCATGACCAACAGAAAACACTAGAAAAGTTTGGTGGGTATTAACCTTGTGTTTGGGAGTCATAGTTCACCTACATCCAAAGAGCACTGTGGACTCAAACAATGATGGATCTGGACCAAACTTGGCACAAATATTCCATATGCCCAAATAAGAACACAGACAGAGTTTGGGGGAACTAGACCTTGACATCTGGGAGTTATAGGTTACTGGGATTTATAGTTCTCCTACAATCAAAGAGCATTCTGAATTCCACCAATGATGGAATTGAACCAAACGTACCATACAGGACTCCCATGACCAACAGAAAACACCAGAAGGGTTTGGTGGGCATTGACCTTGAGTTTGGGAGTTGTAGTTCACCTACATCCAGAGAGCATTGTGGACTCAAAAATGATGGATCTTGACCAAACTTGGCACAAATATTCCATATGTCCAAATATGAACACAGATGGAATTTGGGGCAAAAAGACCTTGACATTTGGGAGTTGTAGTTACTGGGATTTATAGTTCACCTACAATCAAAAGGCATTCTGAATCCCACCAATGACAGAATCGGGACAAACTTCCCACGCAGAACCCCCATAACCAACAGAAAATACTTAAGGCCATTCAGTCCAACTTTCTTCACCAGGGCAAGAAAATGTAATCAAAGCCCTCCTGACAAAGAGCCATCCAGTCATAAATATAGATATAGTGTATGAGATATAGTATCATAGATTTGAAAGGGACCCCTAAAGAAGGACAATGATATGTTGCATGTTCCAGAGTAGGCAAACCAGACAATCTCCACATCAACACTGACAAAGAAATAACAAGAAATACTGTTTACCCACAAGCATCAAGACATTACATATATTAGAATCCAACACTTTCACATTACTTTATTTTCCAGATCAGCAGACTGGGCCACAGCAATGTGTGGTAGGGGATGGCTAGTGTATAAATATTAAAATAAATATAGCATCCCTACATCGCGGTTTTTCACTTATCCTGGAACGTAATCCCAGCAGTAAGTGAGGGAACACTGTATAGATCGAGGGAAGTCAGGCCTGGACCAACTTCGGCCCTCCCTCCAGGTCAGTGTTTCTCAACCTGGGGGTCGGGACCCCTGGGGGGGTCGCGAGGGGGTGTCAGAGGGGTCACCAAAGGCCATCGGAAAACACAGTGTTTTCTGTTGGTCATGGGGTTTCTGTGTGGGAAATTTGGCCCAATTCTATTGTTGGTTGGGTTCAAGATGCTCTTTGACTCTAGGTGAACTATACATCCCAGCAACATAACTCCCAGATGGTAATGTCTATTTCCCCCAAACTCCTCCATTGTTCACATTTCAGCATATTGAGCATTTGTGCCAAGTTAGGTCCAGATCCATTATTGTTTGAGTCCACAGTGCTCTCTGGATGTAGGTGAACTACAACTCCAAAACTCAAGGTCAATGTCCACCAAATCCTTCCAGTATTTTCTCTTGGTCATGGGAGTTCTGTGTGCCAAGTTTGGTTCAATACCATCCTTGGTGGAGTTCGGAATGTTCCTTGATTGTAGTGAACTATAAATCCCAGCAACTACAACTCCCAAATGACAAAATCAATCCCACCCYAACCCCACCAGTATTCAAATTTGGGCACATCGGGTATTTGTGCCATATTTGGTCCAGTGAATGAAAATACATTTAGCAAATCAGATATTTGCATCATGAAAATAACATTATGGTTGGGGGTCACCACAACATGAGGAACTGTATTAAGGGGTCACGGCATGAGGAAGGTTGAGAACCACTGCTCCAGGTGTTTTGGACTCCAACTCCCACAATTCCCAATAGCCAGCCCCAAAGTTTGTCCTCTTGGAACTGGACGCTTCAATCAATCAAGGGATCATCTGCATACCCACGTTATGGGAGTCCAAAACACATGGAGTTGGCCCAGGCCTGATTTAGATTCACACAAAGCCCCATTTCACTGACCTCGAATGGACGATGATGGCAGCCTTAGGCAGACCCGTCGTGCCCGAAGTGTAAATATAGAACAGTTTATCTGGAAAGCAAAAAAGAACGAACATTTGTTGCAACCCTGTAGTCCGTTTTCTCCCTTCGCTTCCTTTTCAAGACCTGAACCTGCAAGGCCAGGGCTGTTCATAAGTGTGGCATCTCCATCACAGAGAGATGAAAGCAGGCTAACATTATTATTACTAATAATACTAATAAGATGGGCATGCATTACAATATATGGATTTTATAGTAATGTGTATGGATTTTATTGCATGTTTTTGTTGATGTGTTTAAGCAAAGTTGTGCCCTGCCTTGAACCTTAGAAATAATAATAATAGGAATTATTATTATTATTATTATTATTATTATTATTATTAAGGTGGGCATGCATTGTAATATATTACAATGCACGCCCACCTTAATAATAATAATAATAATAATAATAATAATAATAATAATAATAATTTCATAGTACAGTGTTCCCTCGCTACTTTGCGGTTCGCTTTTAGCAGACTTGCTGTTTTGTGTTTTTAAAAAAATATTAATTTAAAATATATATTGTGGCATTTTCGGTGTTTCGCGGGTTTTTGCCGCCGCCGCCACTCTCCGGGGCGCTTTCCCTCCTCAGTCTTCCCTCCTTCCCTCCAGCCTTGAAGGGCCTTTCCTTCCTTCCCTTCCCTTTATTTTAAGTTTATAAAGACTTAAAATAGTGTATAACTACTAAAATAATGTATAAATATTAAAATAAATATAGCGTCCCTACATCGCAGTTTTTCACTTATTGCGGGAGGTTCTGGAACGTAACCCCTGCAATAAGTTAGGGAACACTGTAATAATAATAATAATAATAATAATAATAATAGTGTGCATGCATTATAATATATGCATTTTATACTAATGTATTTTAATATACGCATTTTATTTTAAGTATTTTTTCCATTAAGTTGTGCCCTGCTTTAAGCCTTATAAATAATAATAATAATAATAATAATAATAGGATGGATATGCATTGTAATATATGTATTTTATAGTAGTGTGTATGCATTTTATTACATGTTTTGATGATGTGTTAAGTATGCTTTGCCTTCTCTTGAGCCTTAGAAGTAATAAGAATAATAATAATAGGAATTATTATTACTAATAATAATAGGGTGGGCATGCATTGTAATATATGCATTTTATAGTAACGTATTTTAATATATGCATTTTTATTGTATGTATTTACTGTGTTTTTTTTTCACTAAGTTGTGCTCTGCTTTAAGCCTTAGAAATATTATTAATAATAATAGAATGGATATGCATTGTAATATATGTATTTTATAATAATGTGTATGCATTTTATTACATGTTTTGGTGATGTGTTTTAAGTATGCTTTGCCTTATCTTAAGGCATAGAAGTAATAATAATAATAGGAATTATTATTACTAATAATAATAGGGCGGGCATGCATTGTAATATATGCATTTTATAGTAACGTATTTTAATATATGCATTTTATTGTATGTATTTATTATGGGTTTTTTTTCACTAAGTTGTGCCCTGCTTTAACCCTTAGAATAATAATAATAATAATAATAATAATAATAATAATAATAATAATATGGATATGCATTGTAATATATGTATTTTATAGTAGTGTGTATGCATTTTATTACATACATTTTATTACATATGGTGATGTGTTTTAAGTATGCTTTGCCCTCTCTTGAGCCTTAGAAGTAACAACAATAATAATAAAAGCAGGAATTATTATTATTAATAATAATAGGGCGGGCATGCATTGTTATATATGTATTTTATAGTAGTGTATGCATTTTATTACATATGTTTTGGTGATGCGTTTTAAGTATGCCTTGCCTTCTCTTGAGCCTTAGAAGTAATAATAATAATAGTAATAATAATAGGAATTATTATTAATAATATTAGGGCAGGCATGCATTATTATGTATTTTATAGTAATGTGTATGCATTTTATTACATATGTTTTGGTGATGTGTTTTAAGTATGCTTTGCCCTCTCTTGAACCTTAGAAGTAATAATAATAAAAGCAGGAATTATTACTATTATTAATAGGGCGGGCATGCATTGTTATTTATGTATTTTATGCATAAATATGCATTTTATTACATATCTTTTGGTGATGTGTTTTATGTATGCTTTGCCCTCTCTTGAGCCTTAGAAGTAATAATAATAATAATAATAATAATAATAATAATAATAATAGGAATTATTAATAATGATAATAGGACAGACATGCATTGTTACATAAATATTTTATAGTAATGTGTATGCATTTTATTGCATATGTTTTGGTGATGTGTTTTAAGTATGTTGTGACCTCTCTTGAACCTTAGAAGTAATAATAATAATAATAATAATAATAATAATAATAATAATAATAATAATAATAGGAATTATTAATAATAATATTAGGGCAGGCATGCATTATTATGTTTTTTATAGTAATGTGTATGCATTTTATTACATATGTTTTGGTGATGTGTTTTAAGTATGCTGTGCCCTCTCTTGAGCCTTAGAAGTAGTAGTAGTAGTAGTAGT
>NW_026847882.1:1605750-1656115 GCF_025583915.1 Anolis sagrei ordinatus | reverse complement strand
GCTGTCAATTGCTCACCCTCCACTGTCTGCTGACTGTTGGCATTCAGTCCGATTTGCATAGGATAAGGATACATCTATGCCAGTGGTTTCCAACCTTTTTTTGACCTGGGACCACTCTCCAACATTAGTGCCAAAATGTTTACGAATCGGTTTTTGGCCAACTTTAGATTCGGTTTGCTTATTTGGGGTTTTGATTCAGAGATTCGGTTTGCTTATTTGGGGTTTTGATTCAGAATTGATGCAGTTTGACTCCTCTTTAACTGACATGGATCTCTACTATTATTTATTATTTATTTAAAAGTTTTGTATCCCGGCCTTCTCACCTCTCTTGAGGGACTCAGACCGGTTTCCAACCATAATATCACATACAATCAATAAAACATCATAATACATATTACAGTAAAACATTAAAACAGCAATTACATTCAATAACTACAATGGTCAGTCGTCATACTAAAATCGATTGTACATCATCTTCCATCCAGGGTGTTGGCTCACTCGTCGAATGCCTGTCTCCATAACCACGTCTTCACCTGTTTCCTGAATGTCAGGATAGACGGGGCGGTTCTGATCTCCAGTGGGAGAGAGTTCCAGAGTCGAGGGGCCACCACCGAGAAGGCCCTGTCCCTCGTCCCCACCAGGCACGCTTGCGAGGCCGGTGGGACCGAGAGCAGGGCCTCTCCAGATGATCTTAATAATCTTGATGGTTCGTAGGGGAGAATACGTTCGGAGAGGTAAACAGGGCCGGAGTCGTTTAGGGCTTTATAGGTCAACACCAGCACTTTGAATTGTGCTCGGAAGCTAACTGGCAGCCAGTGGAGCTGGTGTAACAGCGGAGTGGTGTGCTCCCTGTACCCAGCACCCGTTAGTAATCTGGCTGCCGCGTTGGACTAGCTGCAGCTTCCGGGCAGTCTTCAGAGGCAACCCCACGTAGAGAGCGTTGCAGTAATCTAAACGGGATACAACCAGAGCGTGGACCACCGTGGCCAAGTCAGACTTCCCAAGGTACAGGCGCAGCTGGCGCACAAGTTTTAATTGTGCAAAAGCTCCCCTGACCACCGCCGAAACTGGGGTTCCAGGCTCAGCGATGAGTCCAGGATCACTCCCAAGCTGCGAACCTGCGTCTTCAGGGGGAGTGGGACCCTGTCCAGCACAGGCTGTAACCCTATGCCCTGTTCGGCCTTACAACTGACCAGGAGGACCTCTGTCTTGTCTGGATTCAGTTTCAATCTGTTGTCCCTCATCCAGTCCGTCACAGCGGCCAAGCACCAGTTCAGGACTTGGACAGCCTCCTTAGTAGCAGGTGGGAATACTATGGAATCATGGGACTGATAGTTTGGTGAGGCATCAGCATGCTTTGACAGAGAAGGCTCAAGACATTGGGAAACTGCAACTCCCAGGGTTCCATTGCAGTTAAAGTGGTGTCAAACGTTGCTTCGACAAAAGCCTGCTGGTCTTGCTAATATAGAGAGAAAATTATGCCTTCTCCCCTGGGAAACCGATAAGGACTTCTTGGCTAATAGGCGTCTTGGCCTTCGTAAACTCTCCCGAGAAGCTCTATGGCAGTGGTTCTCCACCTTCCTAATGCTGCGACCCCTTAGTATAGGTCCTCATGTTGTGGTGACCCCCAACCGTAACGTTATTTTCATTGCTACTTCATAACTCTAATTTTGCTCCTGTTATGAATCATCATGTAAATATCTGATATGCAGGATGCATTTTCAGTCACTGGACTAAATTTGGCACAAATACCCAATACGCCCAAATTTGAATACTGGTGGGGTTGGGTGGGCGGGGTTGATTTTGTCATTGGTAATGCTGGAGTTGCTGGGATTTATAGTTCACCTAAAATCAAAGAGTCTTCTGAACTCAACCAATGATGAAATTGAATCAAACTTGGCACACGGAATTCCCATGACCAAGAGAAAATACTGGGAAGGTCTGGTGGACATTGACCTTGGGTTTTTGGAGTTGTAGTTCGCCTACATCCAGAGAACACTGTGTACTCAAACAATCATGGATCTGGATTAAACCTGGCACAAATACTCCATATGCCCAAATGTGAACATTGGTAGAGTTTGGAAAAATAGACCTTGCCATTTGGGAGTTGTAGTTGTTGGGATTTATAGTTCACCCACAATGAAATAGCATTCTGAACCCCACCAATGATAGAATTGGACCAAACTTCCCACACAGAACCCACATGACCAACAGAAAATACTATGTTTTCTGATGGTCTTTGGCGACCCCTCTGACACCCCCTTGCGACCCCCACAGGGGTCCCAACCCCCAGGTTGAGAAACACTGCTCTATGTTGACAGAACATAAATCTCCTATCTAACTGCTCATTAGTTCTATCCACCCGGACTTTCATTTTCATCTTCTGAGCTCAGTTCTGCTAGTGAACTGCCTTTCTGGAATGTGGCCTTCAGACACAGACCACTCATTTTCAGGGCTTAAAATCCCTTCTTGCAGACCCAGAATCCCTAGTGTTATCAGACTTACTTACAGACCCAGAATCCCCAGAAAGATCAGGTGCGGGCACAATCAAAGGCTGGACTACAACACTATTCCCCTGTGTGGAAACAACACTATTCAATCTGACTTCAACAGCAAAAAATAATTTGGAGTAACTGTATCCCCACAAACTGTAAACAGAAATGATAAGAGACTCGCTAAGACAGTGTTTCTCAACCTGGGGGTCGGGACCCCTGGGGGGGGGGTCGCGAAGGGGTGTCGGAGGGGTCGCCAAAGACCATCAGGATACACAGTATTTTCTGCTGGTCATGGGAGTTCTGTGTGGGAAGTCTGGCCCAATTCTATCGTTGGTGGGGTTCAGAATGCTCTCTGATTGTAGGTGAACTATAAATCCCAGCAACTACAACTCCCAAATGACAAGGTCTATTTTCCCCAAACTCCCAACAGTGTTCACATTTGGGCATATTGAGTATTCGTGCCAAGTTTAGTCCAGATCTATCATTGTTTGAGTCCACAGTGCTTTCTGGAGATAGGTGAACTACAACTCCCAAACTCAAGGCCAATGCTCACCTAACCCTTTCATTATTTTTTGCTGGTCATGGGCATTCTGTGTGCCAAGTTTGGGTCAATTCCATCTCTGGTGGAGTTCAGAATGCTCTTTGATTGTAGGTGAACTATAAATCCCAGCAACTACAACTCCCAAGATCCAGAGAATGAAAATACATCCTGCCTATCAGATATTTACATGACGATTCGTAACAGTAGCAAAATTCAGTTATGAAGTAGCAATGAAAATAATTTTAGTGTTGGGGGTCATCACAACATGAGGAATTGTATTAAGGGGTCGCAGCGTTAGGAAGGTTGAGAAACACTGCGCTAAGATGTATAATTACTCCAAACACTTGCAAATGTATGTCGACTTAAATAAAATAAAATAAAACCAGAAGTGATGCAGTGGGTTTAATTCTCCCTCCAGGTGCTGTTCCTACGTGGGGCGCAGAGGCGGAGGTCCTCAGGCCATCTCCGTTGGGAAAAACTGTGACAAATTTGGGATTGTGGTCCACGAACTGGGCCACGTCATTGGCTTCTGGCACGAGCACACC
This sequence comes from Anolis sagrei ordinatus, assembly GCF_025583915.1. Lineage (NCBI taxonomy): Eukaryota > Metazoa > Chordata > Lepidosauria > Squamata > Anolidae > Anolis > Anolis sagrei. The sequence continues at coordinate 1,652,534 of NW_026847882.1, read as the reverse complement.
CGCCCCGACCGAGACGACCATGTCTCCATTTACCGGGAAAACATCCAACCAGGTAAAGGCTCCGTCTTCTACCTGCCTCCTTCCCCTTCATCCCCCTCCTGGGTATCCTAAGAGAGCAAGCGTCACATGCCCGGCACCAGAAGGGTGGGAACGTCTGTGTTCCCCTCCTAAATTCACAGTTATGCCATATACAGGGTTAGTCAAAATGAATAGGCCAATAGGAAAATTAATTTTAGACGAATGTATGTTTATTGTAACCAAACTACAGCTACGTAGCGACAGATAAACTATCAAAGTTTTGTCTCACCTTCAGAGATGTTCGATATGGGCGCCCCGTGTGACACGGCAGATGTCCAAGCGATAGTCCAGTTCATTCCACATCCGTTGCAGCACATCCGACGTAATGGCCTCGAATGCAGCTGTGTCTTCGGAGACACGTGGTCGTCCTGTGGTTTTACCCTTGCATAAGCAGCCCGTCTCCTCAAATTGCTTTACCCACCTCGCAATGGAATGTCGATGAGGTGGTTCCTTGCCATACTTGGCTCGAAATTCTCGCTGGACCGTAATTACTGACATTGTTTTAGCAAATGTCATCACACAAAACGCCTTCTCTTTGCTTGAATCCGCCATTTTGAAAACAGCGACCCCTAGCGACGCCTAGCGGCATTAACGTACATGTGTGTTGCTCAAAAAAAACTTTGATAGTTTATCTGTCGCTACGTAGCTGTGGTTTGGTTACAGTAAACATACATTCGTCTAAAATTAATTTTCTTATTGGCCTATTCATTTTGACTAACCCTGTATTTACCTGCATCCCATTTATTTCCCATTTTTATTGGGAGGTCTGGTTGGTATCAATGTTGCTGGCATTCTGGCAACAAATGAAAACGTGGTGGTTCACTAAAACCTTTCATTTCCATTTGACACAGCTATGTGTGTTCATTAGAGCTTAAAGCTTTTGCACGTATATTAGGCATGAGCAAACTTGAGCCCTCCAGGTGTTTTGGACTTCAACTCGCACAATTCCTAACAGCCTCAGGCCCTTTCCTTTCCCCCCTCATCCACTTCCAAGAAAGCCGTTCTGTTGGATGTATTATCAAAGGCTTTCATGGCTGGAATCACTGGGTTGCTGTGAGTTTTCCGAGCTGTATGGCTATGTTCCAGAAGCATTCTCTCCTGACATTTCGCCCACATCTGTGGCAGGCATCCTCAGAGGTTGTGAGTTGTGAGGCAAGTGAGGTTTATATATCTGTGGAATGTCCAGGGTGGGAGAAAGAACTCTTGTCTGTTGAGGCAAGTGTGAATGTTGCAATTGGCCACCTTGATTAGCATTGAATGGCCTTGCAGCTTCAAAGACTGTCTGATTCCCGCCTGGGGGATCATTGGACAGGAGTCTTTCTCTCACCCTGGACATCATTCCACAGATATGTAAAGCCCACTTGCCTAGTTTCCAACAGACCTCACAACCTCTGAGGATGCCTGCCGTACATGTGGGCAAAACGTCAGGAGAGAATGCTTCTGGAACATGGCCAGACAGCCCGGAAAACTCACAGCAACCCAGACAGGAGTCTTTCTCTCACCCTGGACATCATTCCACAGATATGTAAAGCCCACTTGCCTAGTTTCTAACAGACCTCACAACCTCTGAGGATGCCTGCCATACATGTGGGCAAAACGTCAGGAGAGAATGCTTCTGGAACATGGCCAGACAGCCCGGAAAACTCACAGCAACCCAGACAGGAGTCTTTCTCTCACCCTGGACATCATTCCACAGATATGTAAAGCCCACTTGCCTAGTTTCTAACAGACCTCTCAACCTCTGAGGATGCCTGCCGTACATGTGGGCAAAACGTCAGGAGAGAATGCTTCTGGAACATGGCCAGACAGCCCGGAAAACTCACAGCAACCCACAAATTTCTAACAGACCTCTCAACCTCTGAGGATGCCTGCCATACATGTGGGCAAAACGTCAGGAGAGAATGCTTCTGGAACATGGCCAGACAGCCCGGAAAACTCACAGCAACCCAGACAGGAGTCTTTCTCTCACCCTGGACATCATTCCACAGATATGTAAAGCCCACTTGCCTAGTTTCTAACAGACCTCACAACCTCTGAGGATGCCTGCCGTACATGTGGGCAAAACGTCAGGAGAGAATGCTTCTGGAACATGGCCAGACAGCCCGGAAAACTCACAGCAACCCAGACAGGAGTCTTTCTCTCACCCTGGACATCATTCCACAGATATGTAAAGCCCACTTGCCTAGTTTCTAACAGACCTCACAACCTCTGAGGATGCCTGCCGTACATGTGGGCAAAACGTCAGGAGAGAATGCTTCTGGAACATGGCCAGACAGCCCGGAAAACTCACAGCAACCCAGACAGGAGTCTTTCTCTCACCCTGGACATCATTCCACAGATATGTAAAGCCCACTTGCCTAGTTTCTAACAGACCTCACAACCTCTGAGGATGCCTGCCGTACATGTGGGCAAAACGTCAGGAGAGAATGCTTCTGGAACATGGCCAGACAGCCCGGAAAACTCACAGCAACCCAGACAGGAGTCTTTCTCTCACCCTGGACCTCTCAACCTCTGAGGGTGCCTGCCATACATGTGGGCAAAACGTCAGGAGAGAATGCTTCTGGAACATGGCCAGACAGCCCGGAATACTCACCGCAACCCACAGTTCTGCTCAGGAGACACAGATATGTCCTCCGTTTGGCTCTTGAGCCATGCTGCCTAAGCTAGAAATAGTAAACCTCCAGCTGAGTCTGCATCCATTCAGACCAAGGCATTGTCCTGTTCAGTGTTTTGTGTGGGAGAGAATGCGCCTTTTGTCTTCTCAGAGGAAACAGAAATGGTTGCAGCTGACTCGCCGTATTGCAGGAGAGGGAAACATGGCAGTTTAGGCCATGCGCTTGGGCAGGTACTGACCGTCCGTTCAGCTCAGCCTGGTCTTGCACTTCTCATCCTTCTCCTCTGGTTGTTTCCACAGGACAGGAGTACAACTTCCTGAAGATGGAGCGTGAAGATGTGGACTCTTTGGCCGAGATCTACGATTTCGACAGCATCATGCACTACGCCAGGAACACCTTCTCCAAGTGAGACTCCCTAAACTTTCATCACTTACTCCCTTGCATGCATGAGTGGACCTCCCTTTTCTTAATGTTCGTTTGTGGGATTAACATAACTCAAAAAGCACTGGACGAATTGCTGCCCAATTTGGCCACAAGACACCTACTAACCCAAGGAGTGACCGTTACCCCAAAAAATTGATTTGGGAGTTGTAGTTGCTGGGATTTGTAGTTCACCAACAATCAAAGAGCATTCTGAACTCCTCCAATGATGGAATTGAACCAAACATGGCACACAGAACTCCCACGACCAACAGAAAACACTAGAATGGTTTGGTGGGCATTGACCTTGAGTTTGGAGTTGTAGTTCACCTACATCCAGAGAGCACTGTGGACTCAAACAAGTATGGATCTGGAACCAAACTCGGCACAAATACTCAATATGCCCAAATGTGAACACTGGTGGAGTTTGGGGGAAACAGTCCTTGACATTTGGGAGTTGTAGTGTTGGGATTTATAGTTCACCTACAATCAAAGAGCATCCTGAACTTCACCAATGATGGAATTGATCCAAGCTTGGTACACAGAACTTTTATGACCAACGGAAAATACTGGAAGGGTTTGGTGGGCATTGACCTTGAGTTTTGGAGTTGTAGTTCACCTACATCCACAGAGCACTGGACTCAAACAATGATGGATCTGGACCAAACTTGGCACAAATACTCAATATGCCCAAGTGTGAACACTGGTGGAGTTTGGGGGAAATAGATCTTGACATTTGGGAGTTGTAGTGTTGGGATTTATAGTTCACCTACAATCAAAGAGCATCCTGAACTTCACCAATGATGGAATTGATCCAAGCTTGGTACACAGAACTTTTATGACCAACGGAAAATACTGGAAGGGTTTGGTGGGCATTGACCTTGAGTTTTGGAGTTGTAGTTCACCTACATCCACAGAGTGCCATGGACTCAAACAATCATAGATCTGGACCAAACTCGGCACAAATACTCAATATGCCCAAGTGTGAACACTGGTGGAGTTTGGGGGAAATAGATCTTGACATTTGGGAGTTGTAGTGTTGGGATTTATAGTTCACCTACAATCAAAGAGCATCCTGAACTTCACCAATGATGGAATTGATCCAAGCTTGGTACACAGAACTTTTATGACCAACGGAAAATACTGGAAGGGTTTGGTGGGCATTGACCTTGAGTTTTGGAGTTGTAGTTCACCTACATCCACAGAGTGCCATGGACTCAAACAATCATAGATCTGGACCAAACTCGGCACAAATACTCAATATGCCCAAGTGTGAACACTGGTGGAGTTTGGGGGAAATAGATCTTGACATTTGGGAGTTGTAGTGTTGGGATTTATAGTTCACCTACAATCAAAGAGCATCCTGAACTTCACCAATGATGGAATTGATCCAAGCTTGGTACACAGAACTTTTATGACCAACGGAAAATACTGGAAGGGTTTGGTGGGCATTGACCTTGAGTTTGGGAGTTGTAGTTCACCTACATCCTGACTGCCCCTGTGGTTGCGACATCGGGAAGGTTGACAACCACTGGTCTAGAGCATCAGGAAACAAGCTGGCTCTATTTCAATAGGACATCCTTTCAAATATTATTAAGCTCTTAATTTTTTCAATGCTAAACATACCCAGCTCCTCATATTACTTGACTTGCAACCACTTGGGTCACCCTTCTTTGGACATCTTCCAGTTTGTCCATATCTGCCTTGAATGGTTTCTGACCCAAACTGGACACGGTAATCGTTGAGAGGTCTGACGAGTCAGGGGAAATACCAAACACGCACACGCAGGGGCGGCTCACTCGTTATGCAAAGTAAACCTTTGCGGCAGAGTTGATTTTGCCCAGGGGCGCTCTTGAGGCGCTCTTGGGGGGGGAATAGACCTTGACATATGCGAGTTGTAGTTACTGGGATGTATAGATCACCTACAATCAAAGAGCATTCTGAACTCCACCAATGATGGAATTGAACCAAATCATAGACTCATAGAATCCTAGAATCCCAAGAGTTGGAAGAGACCTCCTGGGCCATCATCCAGTCCAACCCCATTCTGCCAAGAAGCAGGAATATTGCATTCAAATCACCCCTGACAGATGGCCATCCAGCCTCTGTTTAAAAGCTTCCAAAGAAGGAGCCTCCACCACACTCCGGGGCAGAGAGTTCCACTGCTGAACGGCTCTCACAGTCAGGGAGTTCTTCCTCATGTTCAGATGGAATCTCCTCTCTTGTAGTTTGAAGCCATTGTTCCATTGCGTCCTAGTCTCCAGGGAAGCAGAAAACAAGCTTGCTCCTTCCTCCCTGTGGCTTCCTCTCACATATTTATACATGGCTATCATATCTCCTCTCAGCCTTCTCTTCTTCAGGCTAAACATGCCCAGCTCCTTAAGCCGCTCCTCATAGGGCTTGTTCTCCAGACCCCTGATCATTTTAGTCGCTCTCCTCTGGACACATGCCAGCTTGCCAATATCTCTCTTGAATTGTGGTGCCCAGAATTGGACACAATATTCCAGGTGTGGTCTCACCAAGGCGGAATAGAGCATGGGGAGCAGGACTTTCCCAGATCTAGACACTAGGCTCCTATTAATGCAGGCCAAAATCCCATTGGCTTTTTTTGCTGCCACATCACATTCCTGGCTCATGTTCACCTTTCTCCTTGCGAGGACTCCAAGATCTTTTTCACACGTACTGCTCTCAAGCCAGGCATCCCCCATTCTGCTCTTTGCATTTCGTTTTTCCTGCCAAAGTGGAGTAGGCACACAGAACTCCCACCACGAACAGAAAATATATATCAGTGATTGGTTGGGGGGGGGGGGGGGGAGCAAGATAGTGTTTGCTTACCATTGAAAATTACCTAGGGCCGCCTCTGCGCACACGTAAATGTATATCCTGCCAATGTCAAGAAACTTCTAGTCTTCCTTCTATTCTTTGTCTCTTTTCTTCGAAGCCGCAGGAAGGGGTTCCCGTGCCCGGGCTGCCAGGCAGGGTCTCTTCGCTCCTCGTCTGGCGCTTGAATAGCACCGCAGTGGGTCTTTCTGAGTCCAGGCGCAACCGGGCACAGAAAGGATGGCTGAATGTGCTCCTGCGTGTGCCCAAGCAAGGGCTGCAGCGCATGGGAGAGAAAGCAAGCAGCTGCCTCATTCATGAGGCCGTGAATGCGCTGGTGCCAAAGGGCGCACACAAGGACTTGGGGGGACAAACAGGCCGGAGAGCAGGGAAGGGACTGCTGTCAGGGGCAGTCAGGAGGAAAAACAGCTTTTTTAAATCGTATCTTCAGCAACCATACCATTGCATTACATTTCTAACAGAACAAAACAAGCACACAGATTAAAAAAAAACCAAAAAAACACAGATTTTGCAAACTTGGTAGTTGGTTATATGTCCTTTGACCAGTCTCTGTCCCCTTGGAGTGCCTCTGGTGTTGCCGCAAGGAGGTCCTCCATGGTGCATGTGGCAGGGCTCAGGTTGCATTGCAGCAGGTGGTCAGTGGTTTGTTCTTCTCCACACTCGCATGTCGAGGATTCCACTTTCTGAAGGTTGGCTCTGCATCTCGTGGTGCCAGAGCGCAGTCTGTTCAGCGCCTTCCAAGTCGCCCAGTCTTCTGTGTGCCCAGGGGGAGTCTCTCATTTGGTATCAGCCATTGATTGAGGTTCTGGGTTTGAGCCTACCACTTTTGGACTCTTGCTTGCTGAGGTGTTCCAGCGAGTGTCTCTGTAGATCTTAGAAAACTATTTCTTGATTTAACTTGTTGGCGTGCTGGCTGATACTCAAACAGGGGGTGGGCCGGAGATGTCAATGCCTTGGTCCTTTCACTATTGGTTGCTACTTCCCGGCGGATGTCAGGTGGTGCAATACCGGCTAAGCAGTGTAATTTCTCCAGTGGTATAGGGCGCAGACACCCCGTGATAATGCGGCATGTCTCATTAAGAGCCACATCCACTGTTTTAGTGTGGTGAGATGTGTTCCACACTGGGCATGCATACTCAGCAGCAGAGTAGCATAGCGCAAGGGCAGATGTCTTCACTGTGTCTGGTTGTGATCCCCAGGTTGTGCCAGTCAGCTTTCGTATGATATTGTTTCTAGCGCCCACTTTTTGCTTGATGTTCAGGCAGTGCTTCTTGTAGGTCAGAGCACGGTCCAGAGTGACTCCTCCCAGGTATTTGTGTGCGCTGCAATGCTCCAGTGGGATTCCTTCCCAGGTAATAATCCTCAGAGCTCGGGATGCTTCTCTGTTCTTGAGATGAAAGGCACATATCTGTGTTTTAGATGGATTGGGGATCAGCTGGTTTTCTCTGTAGTAGGCAGTAAGGGCACCTAGAGCTTCGGAGAGCTTCTTTTCAACCACCTCAAAGCTCCCTGCTTGAGCGGTGATGGCACGATCATCAGCATAGATGAAGCTCTCTGTCCCTTCTGGCAGTGGCTGGTCATTTGTGTCGATGTTGAACATGGATGGGGCAAGCACGCTCCCCTGAGGCAGGCCGTCCTTCTGTTTGCGCCATCTGCTTCTCTGGCCCTGGCACTCAACAAAAAAGCTCCTGTTTTGTAGCTGTCAGGGGCAGTCAGGAGGAAAAACAGCTGACTTGGGTGGAATCCCCATCTGCAGAATAATCCACCCTGATCTCCATCCCAGAACATAAGATGTGAAAGCACTTCCTTTAAGCGCTGAGGGCTTCAATGCCAGTATTTTACTTTGCGATTTTCAGGAAATCATAGAATTATAGATTTGAAAGAAACCCCAGGGCCATCCAGCCCAGCCTCATTTTTCTGTGCAGGAAGACACAATCAAAACCCTCCCAACAGATGGTCATCCAGCTTCTGCCATAAGATTTCCATCTTCATCGCTATGATGGGAAGCTTCCCACCGGAGTGGAAATCATTTATCGGACAGATGGCAAGCGATTTAATCTCAGCAGACTGAAAGCCAAAACCAAGGTCACATCAAGGGGAGGGCTGTTTCTGAGACTCCAAGCAGGGAGGGCAGGGCAGGCGTGCTACGTGCATGGCAGCATTGTGCACGAGCAAGGGAGAGCGTGCGAGGCTGGAACGAGGCTCGCGCCAGCAAGTCCCTTCAAAACAGGGGGTTCTGTGTGGGAAATTTGGCCCAATTCAATCATTGGTGAGGCTCAAGAGGCTCTTTGATTGTAGGTGAACTATAAATCCCAGCAACTACAGCTCCCAAATGTCAAGGTCTGTTTCCCCCAAACTCCACCAGTGTTCACATTTGGGCACATTGAGTATTCGTGCCAGGTTTGGTCCAGATCCATCATTGTTTGAGTCCACAGTCCTCTATGGATGTAGGTGAACTACAACTCCAAAACTCAAGGTCACTGTCCACCAAACCTTTCCAGTGTTTGCTACTGGTCATGGGCATTCTGTGTGCCAAGTGTGCTTCAATTCTATCATTGATGGAGTTCAGAATGCTCTTTGATTGCAGGTGAACTATAAATCCCAGCAACTACAGTGACAAAACCACCCCCCCTAACCCCACCAGTATTCAAATTTGGGTGTATAGAGTATTTGTGCCAAATGTGGTCCAGTGAATGAAAATACATCCTGAATATCAGATATTTACATTGCAATTCGTAACAGTAGCAAAATTGCAGTTATGAAGTAGCAACGAAAATAACGTTATGGTTGGGGTCAATGCAACGTAAGAAACTGTATTCAGGTGAGAAACACTGCTATAGATGTCCCTTTGAGTTGAAAACCATCAAATATTGGGAATGTGGGTGCATCTCCACTGTAGAATTAATGCAGTTTGTTACCATCATGGCTCAACCCCATCGAATTCAAGAAGTGGATTCAATTTGAGTTCAAGAATTCAATTTGGTGAGGCACCTGCACTCTTTGGTAGAGAGGGCAAATGACCTTGCCAGACTACAGCTCCAATGGCTCCATAGCCTTGAGCCATGGTGGTTCAAGTGGTGTCAAACTGCATTTATTCTCCAGTGCAGATGCACCTTTGGAGGGTAGAATCCTAGAATCAAAGAGTTGGAAGAGACCTCCTGGGCCATCCAGTCCAAGAAGCAGGAATATTGCATTCTAAGCACCCCTGACAGATGGCCATCCAGCCTCTGTTTAAAAGCTTCCAAAGAAGGAGCCTCCACCACACTCGGGGCAGAGAGTTCCACTACTGAACGGCTCTCACAGTCAGGAAGTTCTTCCTCATGTTCAGATGGAATCTCCTCTCTTGTAGTTTGAAGCCATTGTTCCGCGCCCTAGTCTCCAAGGAAGCAGAAAACAAGCTTGCTCCCTCCTCCCTGTGGCTTCCTCTCACATATTTATACATGGCTATCATATCTCCTCTCAGCCTTCTCTTCTTCAGGCTAAACATGCCCATCTCCTTAAGCTGCTCCTCATAGGGCTTGTTCTCCAGACCCTTGATCATTTTAGTCGCCCTCCTCTGGACACATTCCAGCTTGTCAATATCTCTCTTGAATTGTGGTGCCCAGAATTGGACACAATATTCCAGGTTAAGTGGTCTAACCAAAGCGGAATAGAGCATGGGGAGCATGACTTCCCTAGATCTAGACACTAGGCTCCTCTTGATGCAGGCCAAAATCCCATTGGCTTTTTTTGCTGCCACATCACATTCCTGGCTCATGTTCACCTTCCTCCCCACGAGGACTCCAAGATCTTTTTCACACGTCCTGCTCTCGAGCCAGGCCTCATCGTCCCCCATTCTGTCTCTTTGCATTTTGCTTTTTTCTTAAATTAATTGCTTTGCACTGGGACTCCTGGGAAAGAGCCAAGGGAGCCAAGCTTTAGCTGCGGCTTACCTTGAACCTGTTTACATTCATCCCCAAACCTCTCTCTCACCAGAACATGCCTTTGCCTGTCGTGGGGCACATGCTGTCATCCGCGGAGCCTCTTGTCTCTCCATTATCCTTCATTACGGTTGGGCTTCTTGTCCTTTCTTTCCCCTCCGGAGGTTGGGCTGGCAAGCCGAGCTTAAGCGCAAGGAATCTTGCAAGGCCGCCGGCAAGGAGGGTGCGACCGGCAGAACGCCGATTCTTGCTCAGCACATTTCTGCCGCTCAGTTAGCATGCTCAGGCCGGTATTGTTATTGTCAGCCTTGTTCCAAGCTGCCAAGTATGTGCCTTTGGTTCTCATCTGGAAGACTCATGCAACCCCGGCTGCAGTGGATGGGAGATTTGTGGCGGAATGAAAACCGTGCATAGTTCACGCTTTAATCAGTCCACACACTGTCTTGCCGGAGAAAGAAAATATGCCACGCCGATGATTATTTATTTACTTACTTACTTACTTTATTTGTATACCGCACTCTCTCAGCCCGTAGGCGACTCAGTGCGGTTTACAGCCAGGTCAATATACAAAGTGCACAACATTAGCATTTAAAACAGTAACTAAGGCAACTACATCAATATAACAATACATCAGTACATCAATATAACATCAATACATCCATATAACTAATCCATCACGTCTCATCAGTAAAGTCATAATCCGATCTCCTCGTCCATTATTCCAAGTTCCAAGATCAATCAGTTGGTTGCACTGCTTAATTAAACGCCTGTTCAAAGAGCCAGGTCTTTACTCTTCTCCTGAACGCCAGCAGGGAGGGGGCCGATCTAATGTCTGCGGGAAGGGCGTTCCACAGCCGAGGGGCCACCACTGAGAAGGCCCTGTCTCTCGTCCCCGCTAGCCGTGCTTGTGAGGCTGGCGGGATCGAAAGCAGGGCCTCCCCGGACGATCTTAATGTCCTAACTGGTTCATAGGGGGTGATGCGTTCGGACAGATAGGTCGGGCCAGAACCGTTTAGGGCTTTAAAGGCTAAAGCCAGCACTTTGAATTGTGCCCGGTAGCAAATTGGCAGCCAGTGGAGCTGGCGCAGCAGAGGAGTGGTGTGCTCCCTGAGTGCCGCTCCTGTTAACAACCTGGCTGCCGATCGTTGGACCATTTGTAGCTTCCGAGCAGTCTCCATAGGCAACCCCACGTAGAGAGTGTTGCAGTAGTCTAAACGGGATGTAACCAGCGTGTGGACTACCATGGCCAAGTCAGACTTCCCAAGGTACGGGCGCAGCTGGCGCACAAGTTTTAATTGTGCGAATGCTCCCCTGGTCACCGCCGAAACCTGGGGTTCCAGGCTCAGCGATGAATCCAGGGTCACACCCAAGCTGCGAACCTGCATCTTCAGGGGGAGTGTGACCCCATCCAGCACAGGCTGTAACCCTATGCCCTGTTTGGCCTTACGACTGACCAGGAGTGCCTCTGTCTTGTCTGGATTCAGTTTCAATTTGTTCGCCCTCATCCAGACCGTCACAGCGGCCAAGCACCGGTTCAGGACCTGGACAGCCTCCTTAGTAGCAGGTGGAAAGGAGTGACAGAGTTGGACATCATCCGCGTACAGATGACACCGTACCCCGAAACTCCGGATGATCTCTCCCAGCGGCTTCATGTAGATGTTAAACAACATGGGAGACAATATTGAGCCCTGAGGAACCCCACAAGACAATGGTTGTGGGGTAGAACAGGTGTCTCCCAGTAACACCTTCTGAGAGTGACCCTCTAGGAATGACCGGAGCCACTGCAAAACAGTACCTCCAAGTCCCATCCCCGCGAGGCGTCCCAGAAGGATACCGTGGTCGACGGTATCGAAGGCCGCTGAGAGGTCAAGCAGCACCAACAGGGACACACTCCCCCTGTCCAGCTCCCGGCGAAGATCATCCACTAAGGTGACCAAGGCTGTCTCGGTTCCATGTAAAGAACAAGAAGTTTACTCTTTGAAATGCAGAACAATATAAACGATTCTGGTCCCGCTTACCTGTCTGAACGTATCTGTGCTGTCGCACGCTGGGCATGTGCATCAGACTGTAGACAGGACATAAATTCTGTGTGCCCAACGGGACGCCGGGGCTGCCTCAGATTAAAGGCCTTTGGATTTCCTTAAAACAGAGTCTTTAGATTGCTTAAAGGTTCAACAAAGTTCTTTATTAATGAAAACAAACAGGTACTTTAAGGCTTTCTTAACAGTCTATTGCAGTGGTTCTCAACCTTCCTAATGCCGTGACCCCTTAATCCAGTCCCTCCTGTTGTGGTGACCCCTAACCATAATATTATTTCGTTGCTACTTCATAACAGTCATTTTACTACTGTTATAAATCATAATGTAAATATCTGATATGCAGGATGTATTTTCATTCACTGGACCAAACTGGGCACAAATACCCAATACACCCAAATGTGAATGGTAGTGGGGTTGGGGGAGGACTGATTTTGTAATTTGGGAGTTGTAGTTGCTGGGATTTATAGTTCACTTATAATCAAAGAGCATTCTGAACTCCACCAGCGATGGATTTGAACCAAACTTGGCTCCCATGACCAATGGAAAACACTGGAAGGGTTTGATGGGCATTGACCTTGAGTTTGGGAGTTGTAGTTCACCTATATCCAGAGAGCACTGTGGACTCACGTGATGGTGGATCTGGACCAAACTTGCACGAATACTCAATATGCACAAATGTGAACATTGGTGGAGTCTGGAGAAAATAGATCTTGACATTTGGGAGTTGTAGTTGCTGGGATTTATAGTTCATTACAATCAAAGAACATTCTGAACATTCTGAATTCCACCAACGATAGAATTGGCTCAAACTTCTCACATGGAATCCCCATGACCATCAGAAAATACTGTTTTCTTATGGTCTTTGGTGACCCCTCTGACACCCCCTCATGACCCCCTCAGGGGTCCCGACCCCCAGGTTGAGAAACACTGGTCTATTGGCTCTCTCTCAATCTTGTCCACAGGGAACAGGCACTATCTTCATAAACTGTATTTTAGCTAATAGGGAAATCCTTAACTTCTAATCTGGGCAGCCTGTCTTTGCCTCTGTTGGGGTGGAGTCCCTGCACCCGGTAGCAACTGCGTCTGGCTTCCGCGAGGCGACCCTTACCAAGCAGAGCTTTGTAGACTTCCAAGGGAAAAAGGAGTTCAGGTTTCAGTGATGGCTGGCTGAAGTCCCTCAGCGAAGGAGCTGTAAGGCTGTATAGCCAAGCTGTGGGCTGTATAACCCCGGCCAAGCCGTAGAAGACGAAGCTTTCTACAGGAGCTCTTGGTATTATGTCCTGCATGGAAAGCTTCTCTGTGTGGACTGACCCAAAAAGGCTCCTATTCCCTCCAAAACCCAAAAGGGGGCGGGACCAGGGAACCTAACTATAATTGACAGGTGGCTTGCCCTATGATTGCAGCCAAAAGAAGCCACCTATCTGCAGAGTCCCTGAAACTTAGGACTGCAACAAACATTCAATGCAAAGCAAACAAAATTGGAGCTCCTGGGACAGCTGTACCTGCACAGTATCTCCTCTTATTTATTTATTTATTTATTTATTTATTTACGGCATTTATATACCGCCCTTCTCACCCCGAAGGGGACTCAGAGTGACTTGCAAGTAAAAAGAAAATACAATATATTATATATTGTTATCATAGCAGAATATTAATATTATATATTACATTGTACTATAAATGTGTCCTATGAACCATCTAGGAGCTTAAGATCATCCTGGGCGGCCCTTGAGCCCGCCTGCCTCGCAAGTGTGATTGGCGGAGACGAAGGACAGGGCCTTCTCAGTGGTGGCCCCCAGGCTATGGAACTCCCTCCCCAGGGATATTAGATTGGCCCTCTCCCTCGTAAAAATCTAATATGCCTGGGGAGAGAGTTCCATAGCCAGGGGGCCACCACTGAGAAGGCCCTGTCCTCGTCCCCGCCAATCACGCTTGCGAAGCAGGTGGGAACGAGAGGAGGGCCTCCCCAGATGATCTTAAGCTCCTAGATGTTTCACAAGGAGAGATACGTTCAGACAGGTAAGCTGGGCCAGATCTTGAAGGTTCCTCATAACAAATAACCAGTGGAGGCTTGAGAAGGTTGCTATTTCCAACCATCTCAGCCATCTGATTTCAGATTTTGAAATTCTGGATAAGGAATGCTCAATTTATACCGAAATGTAAACGAGTCAGCACATGGGGATTGAAACTAATCCAAGAGGAGGGGAGAAAGAATGTGGAGAAAATGCAGGTGGGATCTGGAAAACCTCAAGTTGATGTCGAGACGGCCTCACTTTCCTGAGGACCTCGAAACCATTATTTCACCAAGATCTTCAGAATCTGTTCAGAAAAAGAAGTAAACTTGGAGACCTCAGAAATGGAATAGAACATTGTCCTGTTTCCAAAATTTCCTCTTTCCTGCAACAGAAGGGAACTGTGGACAGGAACGGCTTCCTCTGCTGCATTCCCATGTTTGCCAGCCTTTCCTCCCAGGAGCTTTGCTTAATCCCACCCGCTTTGCAAGCGTATCCCAAGAACAGACCCGATCTTTTTAAGCCTGTTCGGGAAACCAAGAGCCCAGCTGTCAGCCTTGGCTGCCTCCTGGCTCAGATTCCAAGATTTGCAGGAAAACTCCATCTTATCAGCTTAAAGGAGTTCATCAGGCTTCCCTTTCCTCCTTTTCTTCTCCTCCCCAAATTCCATTTCTGGCTTTAGTTGCTGGCTAGAGATGCCAAGAGGACAAAGGTGTAACAATATGTGCAGACGGCCAGGAAAATATCCCTGAAAATAGCTCATGGCAGTCGGATGGAAAGTGTAGGTCACTGGAGAAAATCGGCCATTTCTCCATCTTAAGTGTATCCATATGGACAACTAAAGGTAAGGTTTCATTGTCAGACAGTGGAGCTCCCGGTGGCGCAATAGGTTGTTTGGGTGGATGCTGTTAAATGTGGTCAAGGAACCTGTTTAGTTCTTCTTCTTCGTGGCTCCAAATGGTGAAGGTGTCATCCACATCTCTGAACCATATTGTGGGCTTTTTTGTTGCTGTTTCCAGGGCTTGTTTTTCAAAGTGTTCCATGTAGACTAGCGGTTCTCAACCTGGGGGTTGCAACCCCTGGGGGGGGGGGGTTGTTCAGCCATTTTCAGGGGATCGCGAAGCTGCCTTGGCCGGGCCCACCCTCTCCAAAATGGTTGCTGACCCCCTGAGCCAGCCAAATGGCACTCCTGGCAGGTTCCTCCTCCTGGTCTTTCCACAGACCTGTGGGTAGTCAAGAGGAGGAGCTTTGGAGGGAAAGGCAGGGGGGAAGAAGACTCACCCTCTGTTCTGGCCTGCAAGGTGAGTAAACTTCTTCCTGCCGTCCTCAATGCCTGGCCATCTGTGGAGCCTTCACCGTCTGGCCTTTACCTCCGTCCAAGCTCAGAAGGGGGTGAGGGACGGGCGGAGGGAATTCTATATACCAAGTTTGAGTCCATTCCATGGTTGCATGAGTTGGGAATGCTTTTGGATGGGAGGGAACTATATATCCCAGCAGCTCCCAAATGCCAAGGTCTATTTTCCCCAAGGCTCTCCAGCATTTTCGGTTGATCATGTGAGTTCTGTGTGCTAAGTTGTTCAAACTTGGGCATTGAGTATTCATGCCAAGTTTGGTCCAGATCCATAGTCATTTGGGTTCACAGTGCTTTCCGGATGTAGGTGAACTACATCTCCCATAAATCACTGTCAATTCCTCCCAACCTCCTCCAGTATTTTCTGTTGGTCATGGGAGTTCTGGGTGCCAAGTTTGGTCCAGGTCTATAATTCGTGGAGGTCTCAGTAGTCTGTGGAAGTCAGAGATCAATTGGTTGAAAGTACTACAAATCCAATCATCCATTGTCCATACTCCCCCATATTGTTTTTGTGATTAATCACTATGCTTTAATTAGGTTCAATTTGTACCAATGAAAATACATCCCACATATTAGATGTTTACATTAGAATTCATAAGAGTAGCAAAATTATTTATGAAGCAGCAACAAAAATATGGTTGGGGGGTCACCACAACATGAGGAACTTTATTTAGGGGTCACGGCATTAGAAAGGTTGAGAACCACTGATGTAGACATTTGCTGTGATGGGGCTGAGAGGGCTCAACATGGCTACTCCATCTTTCTGTTCCTGGACCATCTGAACACCATCCACCCAAGCATCCAATTCACCACGGAAAAAAAAAAATGAAGGAAAACTGCCTTTTCTAGATGTTCTAGTCATCCGCAAACCAGATCAACAATTGGGTCACACCGTTTACAGAAAACCTACACGCACAGGTAGATACCTACACAAAAACTCGAACCATCATCCAAGTTGAAAAAGAAGCACAATTAAAGCCTTGGCAGACCGTGTAAAAAGAATCTGTGAAGCCCACCTTCTCCAACATGAACTGAACCACCAAAACTTGGCTCTCCAGGCCAATGGAGACTCCACCTCGGACATCAGGAGAGCGGCAAGACCAAGAACAAGCCACGAGAGGAAAGACAAATATCTACCCAAATGGAAAGAGTTCTTGCCAGACATCAAGGGAACCACTGACCGCAGAGGGAAACTGATGAGGAAACACAACATAAAAACTATCTACAGAAAATCCAACAAATGCTACCATGTTCAGCAAAGGACAAGAGGGATCCTCTCACCTCTGCAGGAGTCTATCGTGCGGGATTTGATGAAAACAAGCCTGGGGTTAAAATTGCTGGATAAAACTTTAACAACCTTAGATATGCAGATGATGCCACTTTGATGACCAAAAACAAAGAGGAGCTGAGGAGCCTTCTAACCAAGGTGAAAGAAGAAAGGGCAAAAGTTGGGTTGCAGTTCAACATAAAAAAACCAAGATGATAGCAACTAGGCTGAAGAGTAGAGACATCACACTGGCAACAACGGTCCACATATTTAAAGCAGTGGCATTCCCCATAGAAACCTATGAATGCGAGAGCTGGACCAGAAGGAAGGCTGACTGAAGGAAGAACTGTGGTGTTGGAGGAAAGTTCTGAGAATGCCTTGGACCGCGAGAAGATCCAACCATTCCATACTTCAGGAAATAAAGTCCGACTGCTCACTGTAGGGAAGGATAGTAGAGACCAAGATGAAGTCCTTTGGCCACATCATGAGAAGAAAGGAAAGCTTAGAGAAGACAATGATGCTGGGGAAAAGGGAAGGAAAAGGGAAGAGGGGCAGACCAAGGGCAAGGTGGATGGATGGTGTCCTTGAAGGGACTGTCTTGACCTTGAAGGAGCTGGGGGTGGCCACGGCCAACAGGGAAATCTGGCCTGGGCTGGTCTAGGAGGTCACGAAGAGTTGGAAACGATTGAACAAATAAACAACCACATAGACGCACAGCTGTTGCACTCCAGAACAGAAACAATACCCTCTGACTTCAAAACACACCACACGTTGAGTGAAAAACCAATCCATTTTATTGAAGCTGAGTAAAAAAGCCAGTAGAAAGAAATGCTTGTAAAAATAGGAAAATTTCAAAATGTAAAAGATCAGTAAAATGCAGTAATTCAAAGCAAAAGATATAAAATCCAAGGCAGTATTTATCCAGACAGGAATCAACAGGTTGCAAAGATAATCCAGAAGATGCTAGACCACAGCAAAATGCTAAAAATCCCTATAAGAACAAGACCCCTTGAACAGGATTTCTAAGGCACATGAACATGATTTCCAAACAATGCCTGATCTAACAAGCTTTCCCTTGAAGCAAACCTTATATCCCAAAGCCCCAAAATAGGTTTTGTTTTCCCCCATTCTTGCCTCTTATCTGACAAAGCCTTTTGGAACGACGTAAACATTGAGTTTGTTGTCGATCCTGGCTGAATTCTAGCCGCCAATTCTTCAACTCCCTTTCTGGCTGTTCATTAAAATTTCCAGGTGTCAGATTGTTTTCCAAACCCAAATCTTGAAAGCTCACAGAGAGAGAGAGTAAACCATCATCCCTAGGCTCAGCAGGAATATTCTCATGAGAAACTGCCCTTTGCACTGGGGCCTCTCTGTCATTGTCTGCATGAAAATCATTGACCATCCCATCTCCATCTTGTACCTCAGCCTCAGTACCATCATTTCCCTCATCATTTTTATTTATCGTGTCAGGAGCAAACCAAAACAGTTGTATTCCCTCATCATGTCCCACATCACGAGCATCATGATCCTGAGCATCATGAAACACAAACACAGGCTGATTCCCAACAACAGCATTATACATTTTGTATGATGATTGTAGAATCATAGAATCAAAGAGCTGGAAGAGACCTCATGGGCCTTCATCTAGTCCAACCCCCTGCCAGGAAGCAGGAATATTGCATTCAAAGCACCCCTGACAGATGGCCATCCAGCCTCTGTTTCAAAGCTTCCAAAGAAGGAGCCTCCACCACACTCCAGGGCAGAGAGTTCCACTGCTGAACGGTTCTCGCAGTCAGGAAGTTCTTCCTAATGTTCAGATGGAATCTCCTCTCTTGTAGTTTGAAGCCATTGTTCCATTGCATCCTAGTCTCCAGGGCAGCAGAAAACAAACTTGGTTCCTCCTCCCTATGATTTACCTCTCAGATATTTATCCATAGCCCTTATCATGTCTCCTCTCATCCTTCTCTTCTTCAGGCTAAACATTCCCAGCTCCTTAAGCCGCTCCTCGTAGGGCTTGTTCTCCAGACCCTTGATCATTTGAGTCTCCCTCCTCTGGACACATTCCAGCTTGTCAATATCTCTCTTGAGTTGTGGTGCCCAGAATTGGACACAATATTCTAGGCGGAATAGAGCATGGGGAGCAGGACTTCCCTAAATCTAGACACATTGCTCCTATTGATGCAGGCCAAAATCCCATTGGCTTTTTTTGCCGCCGCATCACATTCCTGGCTCATGTTTAACTTGTTGTCCACGAGGACTCCAAGATCTTTTCCACACGTACTGCTCTCGAGCCAGGCATCATCGTCCCCCATTCTGTCTCTTTGCATTTCGTTTTTTCTGCCTAAGATCTCTGCTTTCAACTGTGGAAACCTATTGGGTAGACTTGGGCAGGTCACAGACCCCCCAGACCCAGAAAGCCTTGGGTCACCATAGGTCAGAAATGACTTGAAGGCACACAACAACAACAACAATCTCCGGTTTAAAGGATTTGAGATTCCAGGGTGGCGAAGTGCTGTCTTTCCCAACTGGGGATGGTGTTGACTCACCGTCGTCTTCTGTGCCCATATGGCTTGTTTATATGATGGATGCTTTATTTTGGGAAACCACTCTGATGAATAACTAAGTACAACGTACCCATTTTGCACCTGTCAAAGTAGGCTTCTGTGCTCGCGTGGGTTCTGAGATTTGGGCGCTTCGTGTTGGGAAACGACTGCGACAAATCGCCTGAACCAAGTGTACCTATTTGCAGCTGACAAATGTTGGAGGTCAGGGCCACATCTGAAGTTTCTGTCCAATGAGGCGCCCCTCTCCTGCCCCTTCCTCGGTCAGCCAAGTTCTCCGTTCCTGTGGGCGGTTTCTTTGAGGTCGTAGGGTTGGTTGACTCACTCCTTTCTGCCCATCGAACTGCCAGTCTAATTACAGGGGCGTTTGCGGCTGGGCTTGAGCTCCGCTTCCCTCTTTTCCTGCCGCTGAGTCGATTGCTGAAGTGGAATGACACAGCCGTGCTGGCCTTTTGAAAAAAAAATAGGGCAGGCCCTCGATTTCTGAATTTCGGCTTTCTGAATCTTACTTACTTAGGCGATCCCTCATAGTCCCAGGATGATGGTCCTCCAAGTGTAGTGTCCTGGCGGTGGGTCCGTAGGTGACTGTGGAGCCCTCTTCTTGACCCACATGTTCTCCTGCAGTGAGGGCGTCGGTTTCCAGGTGGAAGGTGGTCCCGGTCAGGGTTGGCTTGACGCGTTTTCCTCTGGCACATTTCTCCCTTTCACACTCAATTCGTGCCTCTTCAAATTCTACAGCACTGCTGGTCACAGCTGACCTCCTGCTAGAGCGCTCAAGGGCCAGGGCTTCCCACTTCTTGGTGTCTATTCCACAGTTTTTAAGGTTGGCTTTGAGCCCATCTTTAAATTTCCCTCTTTCACCCTCCATTCGTGCCTCTTCAAATTCTACAGCACTGCTGGTCACAGCTGACCTCCAGCTAGAGCCCTCAAGGGCCAGGGCTTCCCAGTTCTCAGTGTCTATGCCAGAGTTTTTAAGGTTGGCTTGACGCGCCTTCCTCTTGGCACGATTCTCTCTTTCGCACTCCATTCGTGCCTCTTCAAATTCTACAGCACTGCTGGTCACAGCTGACCTCCAGCTGGAGCGCTCAAGGGCCAGGGCTGCCCAGTTCTCAGTGTCTATGCCAGAGTTTTTAAGGTTGGCTTTGAGCCCATCTTTAAATCTCTCTTCTCTCCCTCCATTCGTGCCTCTTCAAATTCGACAGCACTGCTGGTCACAGCTGACCTCCAGCTAGAGCACTCAAGGGCCAGGGCTTCCCAGTTCTCAGTGTCTATGCCAGAGTTGTTAAGGTTGGCTTGACGCGCCTTCCTCTTGGCACGATTCTCTCTTTCTCCCTCCATTCGTGCCTCTTCAAATTCTACAGCACTGCTGGTCACAGCTGACCTCCAGCTGGAGCGCTCAAGGGCCAGGGCTTCCCAGTTCTCAGTGTCTATGCCAGAGTTTTTAAGGTTGGCTTTGAGCCCATCTTTCAAATCTCTTTTCCTGTCCTCCATTCGTGCCTCTTCAAATTCTACAGCACTGCTGGTCACAGCTGACCTCCAGCTAGAGCACTCAAGGGCCAGGCTTCCCAGTTCTCAGTGTCTATGCCAGAGTTTTTAAGGTTGGCTTGACGCGCCTTCCTCTTGGCACGATTCTCTCTTTCGTCCTCCATTCGTGCCTCTTCAAATTCTACAGCACTGCTGGTCACAGCTGACCTCCAGCTAGAGCGCTCAAGGGCCAGGGCTTCCCAGTTCTCAGTGTCCATGCCAGAGTTTTTAAGGTTGGCTTTGAGCTCATCTTCCAATCTCTTTTCCTGTCCTCCAATATTCCGTTTTCGAGTTCGGAATAGAGCAACTACTTTGGGAGATGGTGGTCGGGCATCCAGACAGCGTGGCCGGTCCAGCAGAGTTGATGGCGGAGGACCATCGCTTCAATGCTGGTGGTCTTTGCTTCTTTCTGCATCTGATGCAGTCCAGAATAGCTGGCCAGGAGATTTGTGCGTGGATTTTGTTTCTTCTGGGTTGTTGTAGGTTTTCTAAGTTGTATGGCCATGTTCTAGAAGCATTCTCTCCTGACGTTTCGCCTGACCTCACAACCTCTGAGGATGCCTACTATAGATGCAGTGGGATTGGACTTGCATCACATGTGACACGCAGAATCCCCATGACCAATGAAAAATACTGGAAAGGTTTGGGGGAATTGACCTTGATTTATAGGAGTTGTAGTTCACCTACATCCCGAGAGCACTGTGGACTCAAACAATGATACTTGGCACTTGGCACATATACTCCATATATGTGTATATGTGCCAAACTTGGCACATATACTCCATATGCCCAAATGTGAACACTGGTCGAGTTTGGAGAAAACAGGCCTTGACATTTGGGAGTTGTAGTTGCTGGGATTTATAGTTCACCTCCAATCAAAGAGCATTGTGAACCCCACCAACAATGGAATTGAACAAAAACTTGGCACCAGAACTCCCATGACGAACAGGAAATACTGGAAGTGTTTGGTGGACATTGACCTTGAGTTTGGGAATTGTAGTTCACCTACATCCAGAGAGTACTGTGGACTCAAACAATGATGGATCTGGACCAAACTTGGCACAAATATTACATATGCCCGAATATGAACACTGGTGGAGTTTGGGAAAAATAGAATCTTGACATTTGGGAGTTGTAGTTGGAGTTCACCTACACCCAGAGAGCACTGTAGACTCAAACAATGATGGATCTGGACCAAACTTGGCACAAATGCTCAATATGCCCAAATGTGAACACTGGTGGAGTTTTGGGAAACAGGACTTGACATTTGGGAGTTGTAGTTACTGGGATTTATAGTTCACATACAATCAGAAATGATAGAATGGGGCCAAACCTCCAGCACAGAACGCCCATGAAAACAGAAAATGCTTTGTTTCTGGTCTTTGGTGACCCCTCTGACACCCCCTCACAACCCACCCAAGAGTCCCGACCCCCAGGTTGTGAAACACTGTTCTATGCATTGTAAAGGACAGGTAGGCACTGCAGGTAAGAAGCATATGAGCCCAAGACTCACCTCAACCTTTGCCATATTGATCTTCTCCATGGAAAACTGTTTCCAGATAGTCTTGACTCCCAGTTCTGTCTGAACCAAGTTATGAACAGACTCGCTCCCCATGTGAAGGTTGCTTGCCTGGGCCAAGGAACTGGGAAATATTCATAGCCTGCTCTGTGCTCTCGTTTCAGGGGGATCTTCCTCGACACCATCCTTCCCAAATACAATGTGAACGGAGTGCAGCCTTCCATTGGCCAGCGAAACCAACTCAGCAAGGGAGACATCGCTCAAGCACGCAAGCTCTATAAATGCCCTGGTAAGTAGTGTTGCTTCCTGTTCGGCCTCCACAGATATAGTTTGGGGTGCTATTGCTCTTTTCGGAAATGTACCAAGCGGGCTGCAATGTGTAGTTATGCCACACATACTTACTTACTTACTTAGGCGATCCCTCGTAGCCTGAGAATGGTGGTCCTCCAAGTGTAGTGTCCTGGTGGTGGGTCCATAGGTGGCTGTGGAGCCCTATTCTTGATCCGCATCTTCTCCCGCAGTGAGGGCATCGATTTCCAGGTGGAAGACGGTCCTGGTCAGGGTTGGCTTGGTGCACCTTCCTCTTGGCACATTTCACCCTCTATTCGTGCCTCTTCAAATTCTACAGCACTGCTGGTCGCAGCTGACATCCAGTTGGAGCGCTCACGGGCCAGGGCTTCCCAGTTCTCAGTGTCTATGCCAGAGTTTTTAAGGTTGGCTTTGAGTCCATCTTTCAATCTCTTTTCCTGCCCACCAACATTCTGTTTTCCATTCTTGAGTTCGGAGTAGAGCAACTGCTTTGGGAAAGGGTGGTTGGGCATCTGGACAACGTGGACTTCAGTCCAGTTATTGCAACTCAGAGTAAGCTTCATCTTGCTTCCAAACACCACCACACAGGAGCTGTAGTTTTATAGTTTATTGAGGGAAAAATCCAAGTCAAAATAAAGAATAAGCATTGCAAAGTTCCAAAGATTAAGGTTAAAAGCAGAATATAGTTCCAAAGATCTTCAGGTAAAAGCAAGAGACACAATCCTATTGGCAAAGTTCAAACCAGAGTCCCAGGTACAAGCAATGAAACAATTGCCCCATGAATCACAATGCAAGAAATCCCAAGCGTACTGCTTTCCAGGCTAAGGTTATTCCATGAAGCTTTCAGGCTAATAAGCTATGTTGAACTGACGCTTTCCCTTGGTTTGCAAGAAGTCTAAATACCTTTCTAACATGAAAACATTACATGAAAGCATTGCAATGACCTTTCACCAAGCTGGCTTCTCATCTGCCGGCCTACGAGAACTCTGCCTGAGCCGCAAATCAAGACGAGCTTGCCGGGTCAGGTCACTATCCAGGCTTTCAGTACTTTCAGTATCAGCGTGGGAAGGAGGCAAATGCCTCTCCATCTGTTCTCTATCTACTTCGTTAAAATTCTTTTCTCCTGAGAACCGCTGTGTTGATGTTGACTCTGCACTGTCTGACTCTGCACTGTTTGTGGGAGCCGCAGGCCTAGAGATCTGAGGCACAGAAAAAGAGCCAGGAATCTGAATCCCATCAGCCTCATCATCACAGAACATCTCAGCCACAACACCAATGGAGTTGATGGCGAAGGAGCATTGCTTCAATGCTGGTGGTCTTTACTTCTTCCAGCATGCTGCTATTTCTCTTCCTGTCTTCCCAAGAGATTTGCAGGATTTTCCAGAGGCAATGCTGATGGAATCGTTCCAGGAGTTGCATGTGACGTCTGTAGACAGTCCACGTTTTGCAGGCATAGAGCAGGGTTGGGAGGGGAATAGCTTTGTAAACAAGCACTGTGGTCTCCCTACAGATGTCCCGGTCCTGAAACACTCTCTGCTTCATTCGGGAAAAAAGCTGCACTCGCAGAGCTCAGGCGGTGTTGTATTTCGGTGTCAGTGTTGGCTTTTGTGGAGATGTGGCTGCCAAGGGAGTGGAAAGGGTCAACATCTTCTAATGTGACAACACTAAGCTGTATTCCTGGCCTTGCAGAGGGATTGGCTGATGACTGCTTGGACCCATGGCCAAGGCAAGGAGTCATCACACATCCGAATTTCCCCCAGGCCTCTGCTATATGTTATCCTAAGGGCTCGCAGTGAGGCAACTCCTTTGGGGAGTTGCTGTGAAGGAAGATTCATTTGTTGCCTCCTGTCTCTTGACGTCAGATCTTTGTGGTCGGCTAAGCCAAGCTTGGAATGTTCCGGCCCTTCCGTTGCATGTTATGACCCCCCCGGGGACTGACCTCATGCTCCCGTCTGAGCTCTTCCCATTGCTTTATGAATGGAAACAGCATGACCTAATGCACGGTTTTTGGAGCTCGGTCTGGACGGGCGGCTCTTGTCTTCACCAAGGCCTTGGAGGCCATCCAGTCCACGCCAGCCCTGGCTCGCCAGGAACCCAACAGATGTCAGCACAGAAGGCAGCGGGACCGGGAGCCAAAGGCAAAGCGAGCAGTGTGTGAAACTTCTGCTTCCCGTTGGACTCGCAAGACCCAGTCGGGGTGGGAGCTTCCCAACAGCCATCCTCGGCGGGGTCTCTCTGTTTCCGTGGAGAGGACAAAGACTCGTAAACAGAGCGGAGTTGTTTTCCTAGCGAGGAATGCAGCAATCCCAGCAGGAACTGTTTCTGAATGGGCAAATGACCCAGAACGAAGAAGAGAATGGGCCTTGGAGAGGAAGACAGTGGTAGGAAAGTGGACAGGGAAGGAAGCAGAAGGAGTGAACTACCAACGAGTGAAGAGAGGTGGCCAGGAAGACAGTCCCACCTTCTCTCCTGCACTGTGCTAATAATCTATATCAATAAAAATGTCATGTTCGTTTGTGGGATTCACAGAACTCAAAAACCACTGGACGAATTGACACCAAATTTGGACACAAGACACCTAACAACCCAATGTATGTCCTTCACTCCAAAAATTGATTTTGTCATTTGGGAGTTGTGGTTGCTGGGATTTATAGTTCACCTACAATCAAAGAGCATTCTGAACTCCACCAATTATGGCATTGAACCAAACTTGGCACACAGTTCTCCCATGACCAACAGAAAATACTGAAAGAAAGAATGGTTTTGGAGTTGTAGTTCACCTACATCCAAAGATGACTGTGGATTCAAACAATGATGGATCTGGACCAAACTCTGCAAGAATACTCAATATGCCCAAATGTGAACACTGGTGGAGTTTAGGGAAATAGAATCTTGACATTTGGGAGTTGTAGTTGCTGGGATTTGTAGTTCACTTACAGTCAAAAGGCATTCTGAACCCTACCAACGATAGAATTGGGCCAAACCTCCCACACAAAACACCCATGTGGGCCACAGCGACACATGGCAGGGAAAAGCTAGTATATTATATTTACATATTGCTTGTAAGCCGCTCTGAGTCCCCTTTGGGGTGAGAAGGTCAGCATATAAATGTCGTAAATAAATAAATACCTAGGACTTGTTCAGAGCCGGAATTTGCAGAACTGAGAGTTGAAGGCTTCCTGCAAAGCTCTTGTGTGTATTTTCCCACTGGCTGACTTTGCCTCCCTAGATGTGCCTCTTCTCTTTCTCTTCTTACCGTCGCCCGGCTTTTGTTTCTCTCGGATGCCTCAACTGTAATAAATCCCCTGAATTTTTGTGCAAAGGGAGGAGGGGAAGAACCACCCCGAGTGTCAGGCAGCCAAGCGATGGGGCTCTGGACCGTTGCCCACATAACATAACCATGGAGATGTGCACTTAGTTACGGTGGCTTAACCAGCATCCTCCCCGTCTCGCCTCCCTCCCCGTCCATCCGAACAAAGCTGCGATGGATTGGATGTTGACAGAAGGTGGCTTCGCATGTCCCACGGAAGTGCCAAAAACAGACGCCTTCGCGAGATACGTTTCCTCTTTTGGCACAGTCCGTGCGACACCTGAAGGGAGGAGGTTGCACGTCTTCCCTTTGGGGGTGGTGGTGGGGGGGGGGGAGAGTTTTCTGCCTTGTTAATAAACAAAGGCTCAAACTTCCCAAAGTCTCTCAAAAAGAGGAGACGTGAGAATCTGGGTGCGGTGGCTGCCTCATGACTGCAGCTGTCTGGCTCCTTCCCAGCTTCTTTGTACCTGGCAGGGAAGTGCTATGTCTCCAGTCCCAAGGCCCCAGGTTTGCATCTGCCAAAAACATGTGTCCACACACCTGGGGCTTTCTCAACGTGCCTCCCCTCCGGCTGCATCTGGAGTGTGACATGCAAGCCATCAAAGATCTTTGCAGCCCTCCTGGACAGCTGGAGTCCAGGAAACTGGCTCGGTTTCTAGGGTCAGCCTCTGATGGGCTTCTCATGGGAAGATCCTCTGGGTAAAGATGCCTTTGGACTGGACTTACGTAAACACTGAGGATTCGTCATCCTTGAGTTGTTGCTGATGCGTGCAGATGGAGCAAGGCTCACAAAGCTTCCTTTGCAGCGAGCGAGCAGCACCTCCACTCCTGCGAGTGAATTGTAGACAGGGAAAACTCAGCAACGCCTGGCAGGGGACATTTCTGCCAACGATGTACAAGTTTTCTGTCACGGAAGAAGCCGACACTCTATTTCCGCAACCAGCATCTCACAGTTCTCTCATCCTGGTGAAAAGAAGCAGGGGAGCGGAGGGATGAATTATTGTTGCCACCAATTTAAAAGGAACCAGTATTCAGGAGATTTTACCCCAGTTCCCAATTTTAAAAAGACTTAGCCGATTTGCAATGGAGGTTGCCGATTAGGAACCAAATTTACCATCAAGTTAGAAGGGAGGCTGTTCAATTGCACCTCCTCCTTTATTAAGAAAGTAATAACTTAGTAGTAATTACACTGTATATACTGTAGCATGACTGGAGAGAAGAATGTAGATTTATTTGGTTACTTTTCCCTACGTTTCTGCCACCCCGTGAGGTAAGTTTTAATATTGTGAGAAATGGCACTTGGTACCCAGAATAGATGGAGCGGAGCCAATCTTCAAATAAAAGTTAACAATTTTATTAAGTACACAGTGTGTGGTTGCAAGACGTAACTTTTCCTTGTTGCACTTGGAATAATACTTGTAACTTTAACAGTTCATTCTTTCTAGTAACACAGTATCTTTCTGATGTAGAGCACTTGTTTCAGACAAAGTTTCCATACAGGGATGTTTCCCTTAGTTGATCCTCCCTAGATCAAATACTAAGTAAACTATTATTTAGCCCTCTCCTTAGACTAAAAGAATACCAGCTATGTTTCACCATTCGGCTGCACTAGCCTGAGAAACTTCCAATAGCCAAACCCAGCTTTTCAAAGCCTCAAAGCTTTGCTTCACAAGTCGTTCTGCCACCTTTCCTTTCCTTCTCTCCCAACTCCTGACTCCTGATTCCTCTGAACCTAACTCCTGACTCCTCTGAACCTAAACCCGGACTGCTCACTCCTCTAAACCTAAACCCTAACTGATTTTTAACTGTTGTTTTTTCAAACTCTCCCCTCTAAGCTCCTCCCACTTCCCTCTCTCCTGCATCGGTCTCCATGGCAACGCACATGGAGGACTCCTCTGACTTAGGCCGCTCCAGCATTACTGCAGCCAATCTAAACACAAATACAGTTAAAATCATACAATTTATAATCCACTCCTGTACACCTGGGTACCCATTGTGCACAGATCTTCCGATAGCCAAGCAAAGCAATAATGTGACCCACACGTTCTTGTGAAATGCCGATTAGGCTTGAAATTTCTCTCTGAGTGATACGATGATCATCCTGAATGAATCTGTCAAGCTTTTGCTTGTGAAACTGGGTGGTTGCTGTCACAGGACGTCCAACTTCCTGTTTGTCACGCAAACCAGATGTTCCCACCTCAGCATCTTTAAACTTACTCGGCCAACGATGCACAGTACTCACATCAACACAATCCCCAGAAACAGCTTGCATTCTCTGATGGATCTCCATCCTTTGGGGTGACACCTTCTGCTGTCAAGAATTCAATGACTGCACATTGCTTAAGTTGCATTGACCAACGTTCTGCGCAGGGTTCCATACTTCACACTTTAACAACACAACCATTCAATGCTAAGGCTTCCCGCCAAAATGGAACTGTAGAGGAGAGTCTACTGAACAAGCCAGTACCTGCTGCATACCAGGACCGCCATCTGTTGAGGACAGAAGCAGCCCTAGGTAATTTTCAACAGTAAGCAAACAGTATTTTGCCCCCCGCCCCAATCAATCAATCAATCACTGATATATATTTTCTGTTCATCGTGGGAGTTCTGTGTGCCATATTTGGTTCAATTCCATCATTGGTGAACTATACATCCCAGTAACTACAACTCGCATATGTCAAGGTCTATCTTCACCCAAGAGCACCCCTGGGCAAAATCAACTCTACTGCGAATGCTTACTCTGCGTAATGGCTTGAGCCGCCCCTGGTTGAGGAGTTACCAAGGTGGAGGCATTACTTTTCATTCAACCCTCGTAGTTCTTTGTGGAGCACAAAATCCACTCTCTACTGATGTTAAGCTATTAAGAAGCATTAATGACCATTCAGTTCTTGGGAGCCTTTGCCAAATAATCAACCCGTTAACCTTTGCAATGAGAGCATGGGTTGTTTACGATGAGACACAGAGAAGAACGTGGATGACTTTGGGCTCATCTCATGACTTTCACGTCTGATCCAAAGCTCAGGAGAGACACGAGGCTCCTCTGGGGAGATGTGCCTTCATCCTGTACATCATGCAACGTGGAAATGTGGTAAGAGGAGACGTGAGTCAGTCATCAGTGTCATGTCCAAAGCCATGCTGTGAGAACTTCCAGTGAAGCTCCGAGGACTTCCCAGAAATCATCTTGGCAGCCTCGGCATCACATCACCCAGATTAGAAATAGAATACAGAGCTTCCAATAGACAACCAATGGTCCAAAGGTCTATTTGGAAATACAGTTTCCCAAGAACTGCCCTGCTTGTTGAGTTGGCTTAAACATTAATTTTGGAACAAAAAAATAATCCCTTGTTTATTCTTTAGATGTGAAGGAACCTAATGAACCCAAAATAACATGAATTTTAGATAGAATTGCAAAAGGCATTTCTTTTCTTACATATGGTTAGCATTTCAAAATGTGTTTTCTCATTTTAACTGCTCATAAGAGGGAAAGGTTTAATTTTATCATCATGATGGTACCAGTAGGCTCAAGACATTTTTTCCATCCAAAATGTAATCTGGAATTGAAGTTAAAATAAAATAGATCACGTTTCCCATTCTTTAAGAATTCTTTGAGTTCTCTTAAGTAACCAAATTCTGTATTTTTCCCCAAGATTCTGTAAATTGTCATTATTATTATTATTATTATTATTATTATTATTGAGTCTAAATGTTTCATTTTACACATTATGATATATATCACTTTCCATATAATAAATCCTTTTAATCCTACTGTATACATTTTGCCCTAAAATCCTCAAACAAATCGCTTTCTTCTTCCCCAGCTAGTGATACTAAATCTATGTTGTTGCTGTTATTGTTGTTGTTGTTTATTCGTTAAGTCACTTCCAACTCTTCATGACTTCATGGACCATCCCACGCCAGAGCTCCCTGTCGGCCGTCACCACCCCCAGCTCCTTCAAGGTCAGTCCAGTCCCTTCAAGGATGCCATCCATCCATCTTGCCCTTGGTCGGCCCCTCTTCCTTTTGCCTTCCACTTTCCCCAGCATCATTCCCTTCTCTAGGCTTTGCTGTCTCCTCATGATGTGGCATTCAAAGGACTTCCACTTTGTCTCTAGTCTCCTTCCCTCCAGTGAGCAGTCGGGCTTTCTTTCCTGGAGGATGGACTGGTTGGATCTTCTCGCAGTCCAAGGCACTCTCAGAACTTTCCTCCAAAACTACAGTTCAAAAGTGTCTATCTTCCTTTGCTCAGCCTTCCTTATGGTCCATCTCTCACATCCGTAGGTGGCGACAGGGAATACCATAGGTGAAATACATCTCCCCTAAATCATTGTCAGTTCCTCCCAAACCTCTCTAGTATTTTCTGTTAAAAAGGTAAAGGTTGTCCCTTGACATTATGTCCAGTCATGTCTGACTCTGGGACTCTGGTGCTCATCTCCATTTCTAAGCCAAACAGCCGGCATTGTCCATAGACACCTTCAAGATCATGTGGCTGGCATGACTGCATGGAGCACCATTACCTTCCCACTGGAGCGGTACCTATTGATCTACTCACATTTGCATGTTTTTGAACTGCTAGGTTGGCAGAAGCTAGGGCTGACAGCGGAAGCTCACTCCGCTCCCCAGAATCGAACCTGCGACCTTTCCTTCAACAAGCTCAGCAGCTCAGCGGTTTAACCCACTGCACCACCGGGGGTTCTAACAGTATTTTCTGTTGGTCAATAATAATAGAGTAAAATAATAAATGTAATAATAATAAATAGAGTAAAATAATGTAAATGTAATAATAATAATAATAATAATAATAATAATAATAATAATAATAACGGCGCTCCATGCAGTCATGCTGGCCACATGACCTTGGAGGTGTCTACGGACAACGCTGGCTCTTCGGCTTAGAAATGGAGATGAGCACCACACCCCAGAGTCAGACATGACTGGACTTAATGTCAGGGGACTACCTTTACCTTTACCTTTAATAATAATAATAATAATCACAACCATCATCACAAGGAAGCAGATGAAACACTAGATCCCATCCTCAGCTGCTGCAAGAAGATTGCACAGACGTACTGTAAGCAGAGGCACAACACCATTGCTCAGATGATCCATTGGAACTTGTGCCACAAACACCATCTTCCTGCGGCAAAGAACTGGTGGGATCACAAGCCGGAAAAAGTTACAGAAAATGAACACGCCAAACTCCTCTGGCACTTCCGGATTCAGACAGACAGAGTTTTGGAGCAGAAGACTCCTGGCCTCACAATAGTGTTAAAAGACAAAAGTATGGATTGTCAATGTTGCAATCCCAGGTAACAGCAGGATTGAAGAAAACAACTGGAAAAGCTGACATGATATGAGGATTTAAAGATTGAACTGCAAAGACTCTGGCACAAGCCAATCAAGGGGGTCCCAGTGGTGATCGGCACATCGGGTGTAGTGCCTCAAGAACTTGGCCTGCACTTAAATACAATCGGTGCTGGCAAAATTATCACCTGTCAGCTGCGAAGGCCACCTTACTGGGATCTGCATGCGTTATTCACCAATACATCACACAGTCCGAGACACTTGGGAAGAGTCCGACGTGTGATCCAATACAACAGCCAGCAGAGTGTCTGATGTGGACTCATCGTGTTGTGTTTCAAATAATAATAATAATAATAATAATAATAATAATAATAATAGCAGCACACTGGGTGCAGTGCCTCAAGACCTTGGCCTGCACTTAAACACAATCGGCGCTAACCAAATTACCATCTGCCAGCTGCAGAAGGCCACCTTTCTGGGATCTGCACGGATTATTCACTGATACATCACACAGTCCGAGACACTTGGGAAGTGTCCGACGTGTGATCCAATACAACAGCCAGCAGAGTGTCTGATGTGGACTCATCTTGTGGTGTTTCAAATAATAATAATAATAATAATAATAATAATAATAATAATAATGAATGTAATAATAATAATTACAGAGTAAAATAATACATAACTTTGACCTGAGTATAAGCTGTGGAGGTCTTTTTCAGCCAAAAACAAGGGCTGAAAAACTTGGCTTATACTCGAGTATATACGGTATTTTAAATTGAGTGCTGTCTCCCCCTCAAAAACATGTTGTTTCATTATATGTTGTCCTACTTATCATACTATTTATAATACTTCTCCTATTATCTTCTAATTTCATTCCTTTCTTATCAATCCCCAACCCCCCCCCCCCACACACACACACGTATGTATGTATGTTCCCAGACTTGTGGGCAGCAACCAAATTCTGCAGTTTTACCAAGATTCTGCAGAATCTTGTGTTGTTTTTCCAAGATTCTGCAGAATCCTGTGTTTTTTGACCAATATTCTGTGGAAAAATGTGGGCAGCAATTAAATTCTCTAGTTTTTCCAAGATTGTGTAGGATGTTGTGTACTTTATCCAAATTTCCACAGAATCTTGTGGAAGACAACCAAATGCTGTAATTGTTTTCCAGGGTTCTGAAGGATCTTTTATAGTTTTTCCAAGATTCTGCAGAATCTTGTGGATAGCAACCAAATTCTATTGTTTTTTCTACATGTGCAAAACACAGAGCCATAAGGTTGAGAGACTAGAGGTGCAAGCAAATCATAGAGTCATAGTTGGAAGAGACCTCGTGGGTCATCCAGTCCATCCCCAAACAACTAGTGTCTTTCCCCTGGTGTTTTCCTTTGTGCCTTTTCATACAATCATAGAATCATAGAGTTAGAAGAGACCTCAAGGATCACCCAGTCCAACCCTCTGCCATGCAGAAACACACCATCAAAGCCCTCCCGTCAGATGACCGTCTGACTTTCAAGACTCTTTGGGATGTCCAAGAAAGTAAAGCTATCTTGGTCCATATCAGGGGTCCTCAAATGTTTTAAACAGAGGGCCAGGTCACAGTCCCTCAAACTGTTGGAGGACCTGATTATAATTTGAAAAAAAAAAAGAATGAATTCCTATGGACACTACATATATCTTATTTATAGTGCAAAAAGCACTTTAAAACAATACAATAATTAAAATGGAGAACAGTTTTAACAAATATAAACTTATTAGTATTTCAATGGGAAGTGTGGGCCTGCTTTTGGCTGATGAAATAGGATTGTTGTTGTTGTTCTTGTTGTTGTTGTGTGCTTTCAAGTCATTTCAAACTTAGTTTGACCCTGAGCAAGGGCCAGGAAAATTACCCTGGAGGGCCATATCTGGCCCTCGGGCCTTAGTTTGAGGACCCCTGGTCCATATTATCATAGAATCCTAAAGTTGGAAGAAACCACAAGGAACATCCAGTGCAACCCCATTCTGCCAGGCAGGAAACTGCAATCCAAGCCCTCCTGACAGATGCCCATCTGAACTCTGCTTTAAAATCTCTAGAGATGGAGACTCCACCAGACTGGAGCAGTTGCAGCAGTTCTTAGACGACACAGCCGGACGAGATCCCTTCCAGTCCGGCTTCCGTGCGGGGCACGGGACAGAGGCTGTGCTGGTCTCCACCACGGATCACCTTCGATGCCAGCTTGACCAGGGCGGGTCAGCGCTGCTTGTGTTCTTGGATCTCACAGCAGCATTGGACACAGTTGACCACCATCTTCTGACCCACCGCCTTGCTGCTGTTGGAGTCAGGGGAGAGCTTTAAACTGGCTGTCCTCCTTTCTTCACAACCGTGGAGAGCGAGTGGAGAGGGGAGGTCTGGTCTCTGAGAGGTCCCCTCTCTCTTGTGGAGTTCCTCCTCAGGGGGCCACTCTCTCCCCTCTGGTGTTTAACATCTGTATGCGACCACTTGCTCAGCTGGTCCGAGGTTTTGGGCTGGAGTGTGACCAGTACGCGGATGATACTCAGCTGGTGCTGAAGATGGAAGGCCGACCGGACTCTGTCCCTGATTCCTTCCATCAGTGCCTCATTGAGGCCGTGACTGGATGGCTGCGTGCCGGCAGGTTGAGGGTGAA
Source organism: Anolis sagrei ordinatus (assembly GCF_025583915.1). NCBI lineage: Eukaryota > Metazoa > Chordata > Lepidosauria > Squamata > Anolidae > Anolis > Anolis sagrei. The sequence goes on along the minus strand of NW_026847882.1, from coordinate 1,618,827 downwards.
CCCGGCAAAGACGGAGATCCTATGGCTGGGTCAATCGGGCAGTGGGGACATCCAACTGCCTACCCTGGATGGCAAGGCGTTACGCCCATCATCATTGGTCAAGAGTCTGGGAGTCCTTTTGGACCCTCTCTTTCTGACGATGGAGGCCCAGGTCTCTCTCTGCCGTGAGCAGAACCGCCTTCTTTCTTTCACCTATGGCAGGCTAGACGGCTGGCCCCTCCCTGTCCAGGGACGACCTGATTACGGTGATCCAGGCCACGGTCATCTCAAGACTGGACTACTGTAACGCCCTCTCCATTGGCCTTCCTCTGTCGGTGATCCGGAAGCTCAAGTTGGAACAAAATGCATCTGCTCGGCTTCTTGCGGGAATTCCGATGAGATGCCACATCACCCCAATCTTACGGCAGCTGCATTGGTTACCCATTGAGCACCGGATCACTTTCAAAGGGATGGTACTCACCTTGAAGGCCTTGCATGGTCTGGGGCCGATGGACCTGAGGGACCGCCTCACCCCCTCCCAACCCCAGAGATCCCTCCGGTCTGAAAACCAAGATCTGTTGGAAATTCCCAGTATCAAGACCTTGCGCCTAACAGCAACCAGGCGCAGAGCCTTCACAGCAGTGGCACCATTGCTCTGGAATACTTGTGCCACCTGAAGTCCGAGCCTTGTGGCACCTATCAGCTTTCCGCAGGGCGTGTAAGACATACCTGTTTCGACAGGCCTTTGATCTTTGACATTGTTGTTTTTAAATTGTTGTAAATGGTTTTTAAATTGTGTTGGATTTTAGCCATTCTTGTAAGCCGCTCCGAGCCCCAGGGGAGTGCCGCCATATAAGTTTGAATAATAAATAAATAAATAAATTTCACTGGAAGTCCCAGTGAACCTCCATACAAATCCTTCTCCAGTTTGTTCATCTGGCTTCCAGATGGTTTTGCTGGGACAGTTCCAGGCGATGCTGAGCAGAAAAAGCTGCCCTCTCCCCATCTGGCTGGAGGCAGGACAGCGTGGCAACATGGAGAGAGGCATCCCAATGCAAGCCTCCCCGTGCCAGGGCTTTTGCAGGCGCTGGAAGGCTGGATTGCCACCACGCACACCACTTTATCCTGGGGCCGCCCTTGGGAAGTTTGGGACAATATTTGGATGCCTTTGAGAGGTGCTGGCTTGGATTGGGACCCTCCCTTTTGCAGGAAAGTCCCCTGGTGCTTTCCTGCAAAAGGAAGGAAAGGCAGCCACAGAAGGAAGCACGAAAACACTTGTGAAAGGTCGAGATTGCCTGTGCCGGTCCTGACTTCCGTCACTGTAGCAACGTGGCATCGGGGTTGGTTTCCATAGATACCTTCACCGCTGTGGAAGAAGTTTTATAGATACGAGGATGGGGAGACGGGGTTGGCAGATGGAGGGTGGGGGGCATTGCCTTGCACGAGCCAATTTCGGGAGTAAAAATAGGGGGAGTGTTCGCTTCCGACAGTGTCTCTCAACCTTCCGAATGCCGCGACCCCTGAACACGGTTCCTCATGTTGTGTTGACCCCCAACCATAACATTATTTCCGTTGCTACTTCATAAGTGTGATTTTGCTACTGTTCTGAATCGTCATGTAAATATCTGATGTTCAGGATACATCCGTAATCCAGTTCCTCATGTTGTGGCGACTCAAAACCATAACATTATTTCCATTGCTACTTCATAACTGCAATTTTGCTACTGTTATGAATCGTCTTGTAAATATCTGATATACAGGATGTATTTTCATTCACTGGACTAAATGTGGCACAAATACCCGATATGCCCAAATTTGACTACTAGTGGGGTTTTGGGGGGTTGATTTTGTCATTTGGGAGTTGTAGTTGCTGGGATTTATAGTTCACCTACAATCAAAGAGCATTCTGAACTCCACCAACAATGGAATCGAAGCAAATTTATTTATTTTTTATTTCGGTTGCTTCTACCCCGCCCTTCTCATCCCGAAGGGGACTCGGCGGCTTACAAAAACAAGGCACAATTCGATGCCCGTATCACAAACAATAGTAAAACAAAATAACATCAATTAACAATTAAACAACATTTCTTACATTACTAACACAAAACCAATAAAATCAATACAAACCAGTTTCTCCTCATTGACGGTCAACGTTCGCTAGCTCATAGTTCAATTTCCAATGCCACAGTTGTCAGTCCTGTTAGTCCCATTCGTCTGGTTACCCTTATCTAGGGGTCAGATTGCCCGAAGGCCTGGTCCCATAGCCACGTCTTTACCTTCCTCCTGAAGGAGAGGAGGTATGTTGATTCCCTAATTTCCCCCAGGAGTGAGTTCCACAGGTGAGGGGCCACCACTGAGAAGGACCTGCTCCTCGTCCCCACCAGCCTCACTTGTGATAGCGGTGGAGTCGAGAGCAGGGCCCCCCAGATGATCTCAGACTCTGGGGTGGGACGTAGAGGGAGATACGTTCGGACAGATACTTGGCATACAGAACTCCCATGACCAAGAGAAAATACTGGAAGGGTTTGGTGGGCACTGACCTTGAGTTTGGGAGTTGTAGTTCACCTACATCCAGAGAGCACTGTAGATTCAAACAATGATGGATCTGGACCAAACTTGACACAAATACTCAATGTGCCCAAATGCAAACACTGGTGTAGTTTGAGGAAAATAGACCTGGCATTTGGGAGTTGTAGTTGCTGCGATTTATTGTTCACCTACAATCAAAGAGCCCCCTGAATCCCACCAATGATGAAATTGGGCCAAACTTCCCACACAGAATACTCCAGAATTCAAGGTCATTGCCCACCAAACCCTTCCACTATTTTTGGTTGATCTAGGGGGTTCTGTGTGCTGTTTGGTTCAATTCCATTGTTGGTGGAGTTCAGAATACCCTTTGATTGTAGGAGAACTATAAATCCCAGCAATTACAACTCCCAAATGTCAAGGTCTGTTTTCCCCAAACTCCACCAGTGTTCACATTTGAGCATACTGAGTCATCATTCCAAGTTTGATCCAGATCCACCATTGTCTGAGGTAGGTGAACTACAACTCCAAAACCAAAGGACACTGCCCACCAAACCCTTCCAGTATTTTCTCTTGGTCATGGGAGTTCTGTGTGCCTAATTTGATTCAATTCCATCGTTAGTGGAGTTCAGAATTCTCTTTGATTTTAGATTTTTAGATTTAGATTGGCTGGGCCTTCCATTGTGCCGGCTTCTGGCGCACTGACCCTCAGCGCGCCTGCTTTCCATCGCATTCCTGTCGCCCGCCCAGCGTTCCAGCTTCGGCCCAGCTCCCTCGCACTCCCGGGATTAATCGGCCGCCATCACACGAGATTCCATCCTCGTCTGGTAACCATCAATTCCGGAAGACTGTGTTGGCCACCCCTTAGTTTGACTACTGCCATCTTTTGGCATCTCGTGGTTTTTAATTTTGGATAGATTGTGTTGACCATCGTTAATCCGTCTGTGTTGACCTCCTTTAATTGTGTGGACCACCTTTTTTGATTGTGCTGACCATCCTCATCTGTGTCGACCTCTTTTGACTGTGCTGACCATCTCTGATTGTACTGAACATCTTTCTTGACTGTGCTGACTATCTGTATTGTGTGTATGCGGAGCACCCCATTAGCGCTAACTCTAGAAGGACTGTGCTGTCCATTTTGTCACCTGATACATCTCTTGGGACAGCAATCTAAACTCCGAGAGGCGGGGGAGATCTTAACCATAGTAATTAACAACAACTATACTTAATGATTATCGGAGAATTCTAGAACTAATGGTGCACCGTTATTAAGTACAGTGGATATATATCCAGTGTGACTCTAGCACTTTACTTCATCAGCACCTTAACGTACTACCTTGGTGGTCCATTAATTTTACCGAGCCTTAGCACTTTAATCGACTCAACCATCTTGCACTGAATTTAAGTCCTCCATGACGCACTCCATTCGAGCACTTTAGAGCCACTTTAGAGCCAATTGACCAAGCTACTGCACTTTAATTATTTATACCATCGTGTATGTTGATACAATTATCTATCTGCACTTTAAGAACTCCTGCACTTTAAGAACTCCTTGACAGTGTTAATAGCTACCACCCATGTCACTACCCTTTCCCTGGCATCTGTTAATCTTGCTGCTAATTGTTTTTGGTAGAGAGAGGGAACGGAGTAGATTAGAAAGACCGGAGTTGAACATAATAGGAGCAGGAAATGAATGGAAGGCAGGACTATGGCATCCTGGAATTATAACATACCATACAGTCAACAATGAATTACGGGTGGATATCTTGGCTGCTGAATGCGTCATGGAGGAGGGAGAGGGTTCCGTTAACCGGGGAGCCCCCATAGAAGTCGTGGTGGGGAGGGGGAGATACGGGAAAAGGAGACCTTTAATTCGGCCTAGGGAACGTGGAACAACATTAGTAATTCCAAATCGGTCTCCTGATATGGTAAGTTGGTGTAACCAGGATGGCGGTCCCTCCGGATTGAAAGTGGTGCTGTTGAACGCCAGATCTGTCAACGGTAAAACAACTTTCATCCAGGATTTAATCCTGGATGAACGGGCAGATCTGGCGTGCATCACAGAGACCTGGTTGGACGAAGCGGGAGGTGTAAATTTAACCCAGCTTTGCCCACCAGGTTTCTCTGTGCAGCACCAACCGAGATCCGGAGGGCGGGGAGGCGGAGTTGCAGTGGTCTATAGAGATTCCATTCTTCTGACCAGGGCCCCCATCCCGCAGTCAACAAATTTTGAATGCGTCCACCTGAGGGTGGGTGACCGGGACAGATTAGGGATTCTGTTAGTGTACCGTCCACCTCGCTGCACTACAGTCTCCCTGCCTGAGCTAGCGGGGGTGGTCTCGGACCTGGCATTGGAGTCCCAACGGCTGCTTGTGCTGGGGGACTTCAATGTCCATGCCGAGGCCGCCTTATCGGGAGCGGCTCAGGACTTCATGTCTACCATGGCAACCATGGGGCTGTCCCAACAGGTATCTGGCCCCACCCACAGTGCTGGACATACATTGGACTTAGTTTTTTATCAGGGATGGGAGGAAGGTGGCGGTGTTGAGGAGTTATCCATCTCTCCGTTGCCATGGACCGACCACCACCTGGTCAGCTTTAGACTCACTGCACCCCCTAACCTCCGCAGAGGTGGAGGACCCATTAAGATGGTCCGCCCCAGGAGGCTTATGGATCCGGATGGATTCCTGATGGCTCTTGGGGAATTTCCCGCCACCTCGGTTGGTGATCCTGTTGATGCTCTGGTCGCTCTCTGGAATGAGGAGATGACTAGGGCAATAGACACGATCGCTCCAGAACGTCCCCTCTCAAGTAGCCGAGCTAAACCAGCTCCTTGGTTTACCGAGGAGCTGGCAGCGTTGAAGCAAAAGAAGAGGGAACTAGAGAGCGTGTGGCGTTCGGATCCGAGCGAGCCAAATCGAACACGGTTTGTGTCCTTTTTAAGGGCATATGCCGCGGCAATAAAAGCCGCAAAGAAGACTTTCTTCGCGGCCACTATTGCGTCTGCAAAGAACCGTCCGGCCGAACTGTTCCGAGTTGTCAGAGGCCTATTAAAACCCACCACTCAGGATGGGTGCCCTGATGACTCGGCAGCTCGCTGCGAAGCCTTTGCTCGGTTCTTCGCAGACAAAGTCGCTTTGATCCGCTCTGGACTGGATACCATATTAACGGCAGTATCTGAGGATGTAACACGAGCATCTGCTTGTCCGGTTTTGATGGATTCATTTCAATTGGTTCAATCCGAGGATGTGGACAAGGTGCTTGGAGGAATGAGAGCTACCACATGCATCCTAGACCCCTGCCCATCCTGGCTTCTGAAGGAGGCCAGAGGGGGATTGGCCGAGTGGGTGAAGGTGGTGGTTAATGCCTCCCTTCGGGAGGGCAAAATTCCAGCCAGCTTAAAGCAAGCTGTGATAAAACCGCTGTTGAAGAAACCATCACTGGACCCCACTCAATTCGTCAACTATCGGCCTGTTTCCAATCTCCCCTTTTTGGGCAAAGTCATGGAACGTGTGGTGGCCTCACAACTCCAGGCATTCTTGGTAGACACGGATTATCTAGATCCGGCACAGTCTGGCTTTAGGCCGGGACATGGTACCGAGACAGCCTTGGTCGCCTTAGTGGATGATCTGCGCCGGGAGCTTGACAGGGGGAGTGTGTCCCTGTTGGTGCTGGACCTCTCAGCGGCCTTCGATACCGTCGACCACGGTATCCTTCTGGGGCGCCTTGCGGAAATGGGTCTCGGAGGCACTGTTTTGCAGTGGCTCCGGTCATTTCTGGAGGGTCGCTCCCAGAAGGTGTTATTGGGGGACACCTGTTCATCCCCACAACCATTGTCTTGTGGGGTTCCTCAGGGTTCTATTCTGTCTCCCATGCTGTTTAACATCTACATGAAGCCGCTGGGTGAGATCATCCGGAGTTTCGGGTGCGATGTCATCTGTACGCAGATGATGTCCAACTCTGTCACTCCTTTCCACCTGCTACTAAGGAGGCTGTCGAGGTCCTGAACCGGTGCTTGGCCGCTGTGATGGTCTGGATGGGGGCGAACAAATTGAAATTGAATCCAGACAAGACAGAGGTACTCCTGGTTAGTCGCAAGGCCGAACAGGGTATAGGGTTACAGCCTGTGTTAGACGGGGTCGCACTCCCCCTGAAGACGCAGGTTCGCAGTTTGGGTGTGATCCTGGACTCATCGCTGAGCCTGGAACCCCAGGTTTCAGCGGTGACCAGGGGAGCATTCGCACAGTTAAAACTTGTGCGCCAACTGCGCCCGTACCTTGGGAAGTCTGACTTGGCCACGGTAGTCCACGCTCTGGTTACATCCCGTATAGACTACTGCAACGCTCTCTACGTGGGGTTGCCTTTGAAGACGGCTCGGAAGCTCCAATTAGTCCAACGGTCGGCAGCCATGATACTAACAGGAGCGGAGCGCAGGGAGCATACAACTCCTCTGCTGCACCAGCTCCACTGGCTGCCGATTTGCTACCGGGCTCAATTCAAAGTGCTGGCGTTGGCCTTTAAAGCCCTAAACGGTTCTGGCCCAACTTATCTATCCGAACGTATCTCAGCCTATCAGCCCACCAGGACCCTAAGATCTTCTGGGGAGTCCCTGCTCTCTATCCCGCCGGCTTCACAAGTGCGGCTGGTGGGAACGAGAGACAGGGCCTTTTCTGTGGTGGCCCCTCGGCTTTGGAACACCCTCCCCATAGAGGTACGATCAGCCCCTTCGCTGATGGTGTTTCGGAAAAGATTGAAGACATGGATGTTTAAACAAGCATTCGGTTAATCCGTTGCAACGAATTTTGATGACTAAAGGATGGGTAATCATGGACGACGAATTTTGGATTGCGATTTCAGTTACGAGAGCTATGAACTGGGAAGTAATAGTGGAAAGACGAATTTTGGGATTAAGATTTACAAGAAAGTATTGCTCAGTGCTGTACTGCATCGGCTCCCCGTCCCCCCCCTTTACCTTGCGTTCCCCTTCCTTCTCTTCCCCTTGTTTTCCATCTTTTGTCGGCGTGGTTTAAATACAATAAATATGGATTGAATATGTGGTTTTATGATTTTAAAATTGAATATTGTTGTTAAATTGTGTGTAAAAGAAATGATACCCCCTTCCCAAATCGTCGACCTCACCACACCCTTCCCCACTTTCTCTTCAGAACTAATAGACCTCCCCACTCGCGTAAATCAGACCTCTAGCAGGATAGCTATTACTATTTTTTTAATAAGCATATGTTTTTTAATTTTTTCCTATCTTAATACTGTTATTTTAATTCGTTCTTTTTCTGCTTTTCTTTCTAGTTTTAAATCAGGGAGAAGAATAGGCAGAAGGAGGAAGAGGGGGAAATAGAGTAGAAATTTCCTTTGCGCCTCTTCCTCTCTCAGAAGCCTTCAAGCCGGTTTGACGTTTCTAAACCAGAGAATGAAGAATTTTCCTGCCGCCCGCCCCCTTTCCCTCCCCCCCCTCCTTTCCCTTCTCCCCTCCCTTTCCTTTCTACCGGTTAGGCAGAGAGCATCTATGTAGAGAGTAGAAAACGAGCGTAAGAAAGAATAAATAACAATATGTAGAAAGGAACTATAAAGCTACACAGCCAGCAACTACATACTCCAACATCCCGAGGAAACTGAAATTTGTTGAGGGGATGGTCAGCGACGGCAGACACGCATTGGAGTTGAAGTAGGAGGTGTTTGTGGCAAAAATGGTGCAGCAGTGTTGGCCATCCCATCGTGGTTTTCCGTTTTTGCACGTTTAGGGTAATCCCACAAAGCAGAAAACTAAAAGTAGGGTTATTTATTAATTTCGTATCAAAAGCATTGCATAAATTAGTATAAAACTGATAAAATAGAAGGTGTGCAGGTGGCTAAATATCTTTTGACCAAAAACGGGCAACAGCGACTGCATTGTCTGTAGCCTCCAACAATTCCTTCTCTGTACATGAGGCAGGGCACAGTGGACAAACATACAGATGGCGGGTTTAGAGTCTCCATGTTGCACGTTAATGCATTTCGAGCATTTGTGTGATACGCAACCTTGTGCTCAGACAGCACCCCCAAAATGGGAGATATCCTTTGAGGGAACACCTTACGAATGGGCCGTTCTTTCATGTGTGCCTTCCCTTCTTCTTCCCTCTCAGCCTGCGGAGAGACGCTGCAGGACAGCCAAGGGAACTTCTCCTCTCCTGATTTCCCCAGTGGATATTCGGCACACATGCACTGCATCTGGAGAATATCCGTCACGCCAGGGGAAAAGGTAACTGACTCTTCCAATGTATTGTTGAAGGCTTTCATGGCTGGAATCACCGGGTTGTTGTAGGTTTTTTCAGGCTATATGGCCATGTTCTAGAGGCATTCTCTCCTGACGTTTCGCCTGCATCTGTGGCAAGCATCCTCAGAGGTAGTGAGGTCTGTTGGAACTAAGAAAATGGGTTTATGTATCTGTGGAATAATGTCCAGGGCTCTTGTCTGCTGGAGCTAGGTGGGAATGTTTCGACTGACCACCTTGATTAGCATACAATGGCCTGGCAGTGCCTGGAGCAAACTTTTGTTGAGAGGGGATTAGATGTCCTTGTTTGTTTCCTCTCTGTTGTTGTGCAGATTGTGTTCATTTTCATGGTTTCCTCCTTTCTGTTGGAACTGTCCACATGCTTCTTGTGGATTTCAACGACTTCTCTGTGTAGCCTGACATGGTGGTTGTTTATTTATTTATTTATTTGAAAGTTTTCTATACCGATCTTCTCACCTCCAGGAGGGACTCAGATCCGGTTCACAACATGTGTTCATATACAAAATACAGACCACACAATGCATTATCATTACACGTTAAAAACATATTACAATACAACATTGTCATCATCACAATCACACAGCCAGGTCATCAAAAACATTCCTGGTCATAATTCACAGTTACTCATTCTCCTTCCATGCGGACCAGAGTTGACTCAGTTGTCAAAGGCCGCATTCCATAGCCAAGTCTTTGTTAATTTCCTGAACGTCAGGAGGGAGGGAGCTGTTCTAATCTCCTGTGGGAGGGAGTTCCAAAGCCAGGGAGCCACCATCGAGAAGGCCCTGTCTCTCGTCCCCACCAACCGCGATTGTGACAGTGGTGGGATCGAGAGCAGGGCTCCCCCGGAAGATCTTAAAAACCTTGAAACCAACGGGCAGCAGCCAGGATGTTAACCGGGGCTCATTACAGAGAGAGGTCAACCCTCCTGTTTAAGGAGCTCCACTGGCTGCCGTTTATTTTCCGAGCCCAATTTAAGGTGCAGGTGCTTACCTACAAAGCCCTGAACGGTTTGGGACCACCCTACCTGCGTGACTGTATCGCTGTCTATGAACCCACACGCTCACTCCGGTCATCTGGAGAGGCCCTGCTCGTGGTCCCGCCCGCGTCGCAAGTGCGCTTGGTGGGGACACGGGACAGGGCCTTTTCTGTGGTGGCCCCCCCGACTCTGGAACGCCCTCCCGAAAAATCTCAGACAAGCCCCTGCATTGGCAGTCTTCAGAAAGGAATTGAAAACCTGGCTGTTCCGATGTGCCTTTTCAGATTAGGAACCTCCAGCACCAAATCCTAGAAGCACCTTAGTAGAACCAAGATCACTGCACACTGCACACCGCACTTATATTTACCCTACATCCCTCCTGCCACACCAGCACTTTTTAACCCAGTACCCCTACTCCGGCCGGCCCAGTTTTTAATAGTGTCTTGTTGTATTGTTTACTATTATTGTTTTCTGCTTAACTGTTTTTAATTTGCTTTGGGTATTGTATTGTTGTATTGTGTTTTGGGGCTTCGGCCTGTGTAAGCCGCATCGAATCCCTTGGGGAGATGCTAGCGGGGTACAAATAAAGTTTAATAATAATAATAATAATAATTGATGGTTCATAGGGGAGAATCCGTTCGGACAGGTAAACAGAGCCAGAGTCGTTTAGGGCTTTGTAGGTCAAAACCAGCACTTTGAATTGTGCTCGGAAGTTGTGAGAGTGGTCCAGCATTTCTGTCTTCTCCAATAATATGCTGTGTCCAGGTTGGTTCCTCAGGTGCTCTGCTATGGCTGACTTCTCTGGTTGAAGGAGTCTGCACTGCCTTTCATGTTCCTTGATGCGTATCTGGGCAATGCTGCTGCGTTTGGGGGTCCCCCTGGAGACTTCTTGTCCACAGCTGCACGGTACACGGGAGACTCCTGCAGAGGTGAGAGGATCCCTCTTGTCCTTTGCTGAACGGAGCATTGGTTGGATGTTCTTGGTGGGTCTGGAGATAGTTTGTATGTTGTGTTTCCTCATCAGCTTCCCTCTGCGGTCAGTGGTTCCCTTGATGTCTGGCAAGAACACTTTCCCTCTGGGTGGATCTTCGTCTTGACTCTCGAGGCTTCTTCTCGGTTGTCTTGCAGCTCTTCTGATGTCTGAGGTGGAGTCTCCCTTGGCCTGGAGAGCCCAGTTGAGGTGGTTCAGTTCCTCTTGGAGAAGGTGGGCTTCGCAGATTCTCTGAGGATGCTTGCCATAGATGCAGGCGAAACATCAGGAGAAATGCCTCTAGAACATGGCCCTATAGCCTGAAAAAACCCACAAGAACCTAATAATAATTTTGTTCATGTTCATGGTTTCCTCCTTTCTGTTGACATTGTCCACATGCTTCTTGTGTATTTCAATGGCTTCTCTGTGTAGCCTGACATGGTGGTTGTGAGAGTGGTCCAGCATTGCTGTGTTCTCAAATCATATGCTGTGTCCAGGCTGGTTCCTCAGGTGCTCTGCTATGGCTGACTTCTCTGGTTGAAGGAGTCTGCACTGCCTTTCATGTTCCTTGATTCGTGTCTGGGCAATGCTGCTGCATTTGGTGGTCCCCCTGGAGACTTCTTGTCCACAGCTGCACGGTACACGGGAGACTCCTGCAGAAGCAAGAGGATCCCTCTTGTCCTTTGCTGAACGGAGCATTGGTTGGACGTTCTTGGTGGGTCTGTAGATAGTTTGTATGTTGTGTTTCCTCATCAGCTTCCCTCTGCGGTCAGTAGTTCCCTTGATGTCTGGCAAGGACACTTTCCCTCTGGGTGGATCTTCGTCATGACTCTCGAGGCTTCTTCTCGGTTGTCTTGCAGCTCTTCCGATTGAGGTGGAGTGTCCATTGGCCTGGAGAGCCCAGTTGAGGTGGTTCAGTTCCTCTTGGAGAAGGTGGGCTTCGCAGAACTGCAAGACAACCGAGTCCTTCCACAGATACATAAACCTCCCTTGCACTGAGCCATGGTGGTTTAAGTAAGGCCAAACCGCATTCATTCTGCAGTGTGGATGCACCAAAACACTCCAAAGTAATGTTTCTGACTTTGGGGGGTCTTCTCCTCTGCTTACTCCCCAGATCATTCTGAACTTTACATCCCTGGATGTGTACCGGAGTCGGCTCTGCTGGTATGACTACGTGGAGGTGAGAGACGGGTTCTGGAAGAAGTCACCTCTGAGAGGTAACCAACGGGAGTATACCGGCACTAGATCTCATTGAGGTGTAGCTTGCATTACTGAAAGTCACTCAGTATACTGACCTACAATGCACTAGATAGTTTGTACTGTTGTTTTGAACATTTACCGTAAAAATCGGCATATTAGACGACTTTCTAAGCCAAGATAGTCATCTTAAAAGTGGGGGGGTCGTCTTGTGTGCCGGCTATAAGTTCCACCACTTGAGGATGCGGAGAGAGAGGGACGCGAGCAGCCATGAGAGGCCAAAGGGAGCCTGCTGGTCTCGCAGCTCAGCTGGCCAGCCCTCCCGGCAGACCTGCCGATCCTCCTCCTCCTCCCCCCTCGCCATCCCCAAGCAGCGCAGCCGCTGCCGCTCCTCCTCCTCCCCGTCGTCCTCCTCCTGCAGGAAAAAGGGGCAGAAGAGGCTTCCCCCAAGCCTCCCATTCCCAGCCTCTTTCTCCCTCTCCTCTCCTTCCTCAAACAGTGCTACTCAAGGAGAGTCCAAACAAAGGCACCTCCGAGAAAGTCCTGCTGGAGAAACTTCTTCTTTCTCCCTCCCCTCTTTGGGGTTTCTTTCCTGTCTCTGTGCTCAGCTCCCTCTGAAAGCACAGCCGCTCCTAAGTTTTCAAAGTTTTAAATAGCCTGCAGAAGGAGGAAGGAAAAGGTCTCTTTCCCCCTTTTGGTTTTGTTTCTGCAGTCAAGAACGAGGCAGCCTTAAAGGGGAAGTCCCAGTGCAAGGGCCATCTATTCTTAAAGGGGAATCCCCCCCCCCCCCAAATAACTGCCACAGATTCAGTGCCATGGAATCACAGGAGTTGTAGTTTTACAAGGTCCTTAGCCTTCCCTGTTTAAGAGAGCCAGTACCATACCAAACTACAAGTCCCAGTTTTCTATCAGATTGTTTTGAATTTCAACTCTCACAATTCCTAACAGCTAGTGGCTGGGTTGCTGTGAGTTTTCCAGACTGTATAGCCATGTTCCAGAAGTGTCCTCTCCTGATGTTTTGCCCAGATCTATGCCAGGCATCCTTAGAGGTTGTGAGGTCTGTTGGACACATGGCAAGTGGGGTTTATATATCTGTGGAAAGTCCAGGGTGGGAGAAAGAACTCTTGTCTGCTTGAGGCA
>NW_026847882.1:1557757-1604092 GCF_025583915.1 Anolis sagrei ordinatus | reverse complement strand
ATTTTAACTGGAAAAGTTGGGGGGTCGTCTTATACGCCCAGTCGTCTTATATGCCGGAATATACGGTAGATGAAGCTTTTGGGGGGTGAAATTATATGTTTACTGTTTTGATTTTAATTTATTTTATTAATTATATATATACTTTTCAGAACATGTTGCAGAACTTTAGTCTGTATTGCTTTAAACGGGTTGTTAGTTGTGTAAAAAAAAACACAGTTCTACCACTGGCTGAATTCTGTGGCTCAAATAGTCTGCACCTCCCAAAAAAGGATTCCCCCAGGCAACAACCAGCCAGGCTTTGAAGCTACAAGACTATTCAATGCTAATCAAGATGACCAATTGCAACGTTCACATTTGCCTCAAACCTCACACCCGGGACACTATTCCACAGATATATAAACCCCACGTGCCTAGTTTCCAAGAGACCTCACACCCTCTGAGGATGCCTACCATAGATGTGGGTGAAACATCAGGAGAAAATGCTTCTGGAACATGACCAGGCAGCCCAGAAAACTCACAGCAACCCAGTGATTCGGGCCATGAAGGCCTTCACCAGTACTACTACTGATAATAATAATAATAATAATAATAATAATAATAATAATAAAATGTATATACATGTAATATTAATAATACTATAATGTAATACTATGTAATAATAATATGATATTATAATTATATATTTTATATTACATGTAATATTACTAATAATATTGCAGTATAATGGTATAGTACAATATAGTAATATATAATACTAATATTGTGCTATGGTAATAGTATAATATAATATATTGTATATACATATAATATTGATAATATAACACAATATAATACCGCTACTAATAATAATATGATATTATATTTTTATATGACATGTAATATTACTAATAATAATACAGTATAATGGTATAGTACAATATTGTAATATATAATACTAATATTGTGCTATGGTAATAGTATAATATAACATATTGTATATACATATAATATTGATAATATAACATAATACAATATAATACCGCTACTAATAATAATATGATATTATACTTATATTTTTATATGACATGTAATATTACTAATAATATTGCAGTATAATGGTATAGTACAATATAGTAATATATAATACTAATATTGTGCTATGGTAATAGTGTAATATATATATTGTATATACATATAATATTGGTAATATAACATAATACAATACAATACTGCTACTAATAATAATATGATATTATATTTTTATATGACATGTAATATTACTAATAATATTACAGTATAATGGTATAGTACAATATAGTAATATATAATACTAATATTGTGCTATGGTAATAGTGTAATATATATATTGTATATACATATAATATTGATAATATAACACAATATAATACTGTATTATTATTAGTAATATTACATGTAATATAAAAATATAAGTATGATATCATATTATTATTAGTAGCAGTATTATATTGTATTATGTTATATTATCAATATTATATGTATATACAATATGTTATATTTTACTATTACCATAGCACAATAATAGTATTATATATTACTATATTGTACTATACCATTATACTGTAATATTATTAGTAATATTACATGTCATATAAAAATATAAGTATAATATCATATTATTATTAGTAGCGGTATTATATTGTGTTACATTATCAATATTATATGTATATACAATATATTATATTATACAATTACCATAGCACAATATTAGTATTATATATTACAATATTATACTATTACCATAGCACAATATTAGCACAATAATGTAATATATTGTATTTACATATTATTAGCCGCTCTGAGTCCCCTTCGGGGTGAGAAGGGCGGCATATAAATGTCGTCAATAAATAAACAACAACAACAGATATGGGTACAACTGGACATTTGGAAGAATGTGTCATCTTGATCCAAGAAAAATCTCGTTCTTTCCTGGGTTCTTCTAATGTTTCTCATTAACCTGATAACTTTGCTGGAGTTTAACAACCAAAATCCAGTTTCCAATATGCCTCCACCATAGACATAAGAGAAAAGGAGGCAAGCATAACGTTTTCGCATTGAGTGATGATGGCAAGTAAGCTTCGGATATGCAGATGACATACTCAAGGAAGCATTGCTCCTTTCTCCAGGTAGGTTCTGCGGAAATAAAATCCCAGAACCCATCCACTCCACCGACAGCCGCCTCTGGATTGAATTCCGCAGCAGCAGCAACTGGATTGGCCGGGGCTTCTTTGCCACTTACGAAGGTACTGCTTTCTTCTACAGCACTGTTTCTCAACCTGGGGGTCGGGACCCCCGAGGGGGTCGCGAAGGGGTGTCAGAGGGGTCACCAAAGACCATCAGAAAACACAGTATTTTCTGATGGTCATGGGGATTCCATGGGGGAAGTTTGAGCCAATTCTATCGTTGGTGGAGTTCAGAATGTTCTTTGATTGTAATGAACTATAAATCCCAGCAACTACAACTCCCAAAAGTCAAGGTCTATTTTCCCCAGGCTCCACCGGTGTTCACATTTGTGCATATTGTGTATTTGTGCCAAGTTTGGTCCAGATCCACCATTGTGTGAGTCCACAGTGCTCTCTGGATATAGGTGAACTACAACTCCCAAACTCAAGGTCAATACCCACCAAACCCTTCCAGTGTTTTCCGTTGGTCGTGGGAGTTCTGTGTGGCAAATTAGGTTCAGATTCATCGCTGGTGCAGTTCAGAATGCTCTTTGATTATAGGTGAACTATATATCCCAGCAACTACAACTCCCAAATGTCAAAATCAATCCTTCCCCAACCCCACTAGCATTTACATGTGGGTGCATTGGGTATTTGTGCCCAGTTTGGTCCAGTGAATGAAAATACATCTTGCATATCTGATATTTACATTATGATTTATAACAGTAGGAAAAGGACTGTTATGAAGTAGCAACAAAAACAATTTATTTATTTTATTATTATTATTTTTTTCTATACCGATCTTCTCACCTACAAGAGGGACTCAGGGACTCAGATCTGGTTCACAACATGTGTTCATATACAAAAATACAAACCATACAATGCATTGTCATTACACAATTAAAAACATATTACAATACAACATCGTCATCATCACAAATCACATAGCCACGTCGTCAAAGCATTCCTGGTCATAATTCACAGTTATTCATTCTCCTTCCATGTGGACCAAAGTTGACTCAGTTGTCAAAGGCCGCATTCCATAGCCAAGTCTTTGTTAGCTTCCTGAACGTCAGGAGGGAGGGGGCAGTTCTAATCTCCTGTGGGAGGGAGTTCCAAAGCCAGGGAGCCACCATCGAGAAGGCCCTGTCTCTCGTCCCCACCAACCGCGACTGTGACAGTGGTGGAATCGAGAAAAGCCCCCCCCCCCGGAAGATCTTAAATGTGATGGTTGGGGGTCACTACAACATGTGGGACTGTATTCAGGGGTCACGGCATTAGGAAGGTTGAGAAACACTGTTCTATAGTGTAAATGCACCCTGCATTAGCTTCCTCCCATTGTCAAAGTGAGTCAAGTTCCTCAACCTCTGTTTGCCCTGTGTGCCAGCCTTAAGGGATGTGCATGTGTGCGTGTGCACATGCGTACGCATGCACACACTATCAGATTGTAGGATCTAAATAGCAATATTAAATAACCACTCACAAGCAGGCTTGCTTTGAAATGGATATATTGCTTGCATCTACGCAGCAAAGAAAGACACGACTGACTTTTTCCCACCACCACTTCCTCTTCTCAGTTTCCTTATTAGAACTTGTTGCTTCACAAGTTCCATAACATGGTTTCCGGAATGTCACAGAGAGAATTGATTCAGTCCAGATAATTCAGTCAGGATGTCACGGAGGGAATTTGTGATGACTCCATGTCATCAGAAATTGACTCCTGATACACACACATATACGAGGGTGGGTCAATTTTTTTTGCCTCCTGTGTCATAAAAACATTATGAATGAATGGCAGGGGTTGCTACAGATCGTAACCTGAATTGCCCTCTACACAAAACTACCATTCAACACAATCACCATCAATTTGTACACATTTGCACCATCGTTTAATCCAAGCATCAAAACTATTTTGGAAAAATTCAAAGTTTTGCTCCATGACTCATAATTTTTACATCATTCAAGTCACTGAATCTGAAACAAAGTAAGTTCTCTTTCAGAGGTCCCAACAGGTAAAAGTCCTCTCCCGCCATCCTCACATGCTCTCCCTCGGCTGCACATGCACACCACGCTGCCATACGAGGGTGGGTCACAAAATTTTGCCTCCAGTGTCACAAAAATGTTGTGAACGAACATATAACAGCAGAGGTTGGTCCAGATCATAGCCTGAACTGCCCTCTATGCAAAACCGCCGTTCAACACAGTCACCGTCAATTTGTACACATTTGTGCCATCGTTTAAACCAGTTATCAAAACCATGTTGGAAAAATTAATGGTTTTGCTTCGTGACCTATAATTTTAAAGCTTTTTAAACATCATTCAAGCCACTGAATCAAAAACCACCTAGGTTGTCTTTCAGAGGTATCAATAGATAAAAGTCCTCTCCCTCCAGCCTCGCACAATCTCCCTCAACCCACATGCACACCATGCTGACATTCACCGAGCATGCCTGCCTGCTTGGAACCTCCTGCCTGCTTGGAACCTCAGAAACAGCCCTCCTTCCAACCTCGCATGCTCACCCACCTGCATGTGCTCACTGAATCAGAAAGGTTCTTTTTCAGAGATCCCAACAAGTAAAAGTCCTCTCTCTCCAGCTTCGCACGCTCTCCCTCAGCCCCACATGCACACCATGCTGACATGCACCAAGCATGCCTGCTCTCCCCTGCCTGCTTGGAACCTCAGAAACAGCCCTCTCTCCAACCTCACATGCTCTCCTACACCTGCACGTGCTCACTGAATCTGAAACTATGTAGGTTGTCTTTCAGAGGTCCCAACAAGTAAAAGTGCTCTCTCTCCAGCCTCCACACTCTTCCTCGGCCCACATGCACACCATGGTGACATGCGGCAAACATGCCTGCTCTCCTCTGCCTGCTTGGAACCTCAGAAACAGCCCTCTCTCCAACCTTGCACACTCTCCCACACTTGCATGTGCTCACTGAATCGGAAGCTATGCAGGTGTCTTTCAGAGGTCCCAACAGGTAAACGTTCTCTCCCTCCAGCCTCGGACACTCTCCCTCAGCCCACATGCACACCATGCTGACATGCGCCGAGCATGCCTGCTCTCCCCTGCCTGCTTGGAACCTCAGAAACAGCCCAAAAAGGAAGAGAAGGAGAGGCAGAGAGATCTTCAGCCTTCCCTGACAAATGGCTTCCTAAGACCATCAGAAATATGTTTCCTGGTGGTCTTTGGTGACCCCTCTGAAACCACGTCCATTTCCCCCTGACCTTCCCAAGAGGAGCTGCATTGTATCTCATTGGGCTTCCTGTCTTATACTCTTATGTTCTTCTTGCAGCCATCTGTGGAGGAGAGGTGAAGAAAGACAACGGGCACATCCAGTCTCCCAACTATCCAGACGACTACCGGCCCAATAAATTGTGCATCTGGAAGGTTACTGTCTCTGAAGGATACCACGTGGGCCTCTCCTTCCTATCCTTTGAGGTAACAGAAGCCTGGTCCCAAGCAGTTTTAACCCATATGATTGATTGATTGATTGATTTATCATGTCAGGAGCGAACCAAACAGTTGTATTGCATTTTTTAAAAACAAACAGACAAAGCACAAAGTTTGCAAGCTTGGTAGTGGATTAGATGTCCTTTGACCAGTCTCTGGCCCCTTGGAGTGCCTCTGGTGTTGCCGCAAGAAGGTCCTCCATCGTGCATGTGGCAGGGCTCAGGGTGCATTGCAGCAGGTGGTCAGGGGTTTGCTCTTCTCCACACTCGCATGTCGTGGGTTCCACTTTGTGGCCCCATTTCTTGAGGTTGGCTCTGCATCTCGTGGTGTCAGAGCGCAGTCTGTTCAGCGCCTTCCAAATCGCCCCGTCTTCTTCTGTGTGCCCAGGGGGGAGTCTCTCATTGGGTATCAGCCATTGGTTGAGCCTGCCACTTTTGGACTCTCACTTGCTGAGGTGTTCCAGCGAGTGTCTCTGTAGATCTTGGAAAACTATTTCTTGATGTAAGTCGTTGACGTGCTGGCTGATACCCAAACAAGGGATGAGCTGGAGATGTCTCTGCCTTGGTCCTTTCACTATTGGTTGCTACTCCCCGGCGGATGTCAGGTGGTGCAATACCAGTTAAGCAGTGTAATTTCTCCAGTGGTGTAGGGCACAGGCACCCCGTGATCATGCGGCATGTCTCATTAAGAGCCCCATCCAATGTTTTAGCGTGGTGAGATGTGTTCCACAGTGGGCATGCATACTCGGCAGCAGAGTAGCATAGCGCAAGGGCAGATGTCTTCACTGTGTCTGGTTGTGATCCCCAGGTTGTGCCAGTCAGCTTTCGTACGATATTTTTCTAGCACCCACTTTTTGCTTGATATTTAGGCAGTAAGTCAGAGCGTGGTCCAGAGTGACTCCCAGGGATTTGGGTGTGCTGCAATGCTCCAGTGGGATTCCTTCCCAGGTAATCATCCTCAGAGCTCGGGATGCTTCTCTGTTCTTGAGGTGAAAAGCACACATGTCTGTGTTTTAGATGGATTAGGGATCAGTTGGTTTTCCCTGTAATAGGCAGTAAGAGCACCTAGAGCTTCGGAGAGCTTCTGCTCAACCATCTCGAAGCTCCTTGCTTGAGCAGTGATGGCACGATCATCAGCATAGATGAAACTCTCTATGATGAAAAGGGTTTGGCCCATTTGCTTGTAACTTCTCCAATTTAGCAAGACTGGTAGAGCACATTGAACTGGATTATATGGCAGTGTGGACTCAGATAGCCTAGTCCAAAGCAGATATTGTGGATTATCTGCCTTGATATTCTGTATTATATGGCTGCAGGAAGGGGACCATAGAGTTGTAGGTGTCTTATGTATTTATTTTTTGTGGTGGTGGTGGTGGTACTGAAATTGGTGTGCATCTTACCATCGATGGTATCTTGGAATTGAGAAAATGTGCATATTTTCCATTCCCAATCTCAACCCTTTTCTGCAGATCGAGCGCCACGACAGCTGCGCTTACGACAACCTGGAGATCCGGGATGGGGGCACAGAGTCCGGCACCCTGATTGGAAGGTACTGTGGTTACGACAAGCCCGACGACATCAAGAGCACCTCCAACAAGTTGTGGATGAAGTTTGTGTCCGACGGGTCCATCAACAAAGCCGGCTTTGCAGTCAACTTCTTCAAAGGTACGGCTCTCTCCCCAGACCTTCTCTTGAGCCTCAAAGGTATCGGATTTTTCTGGAGCTGGGAGCAAATCCCAGATTGCCAGTGAGAAGAGCATTCCCAGGTATCCAGTGGAAAATAAAACCATCACCATCTACTTAGTTTGTATATATAAAGGGTTGCTTTGGCCAGCTGTTAAAATCTAGCACAAATCAAGTTGTTGTTTTTTTCCATGTCAGGAGCAACTTGAAAAACTGCAAGTCGCTTCTGGTATGAGAAAACTGGCTGTCTGCAAGGACATTGCCCGGATGTTTTGATGTTGTGAGAGGCTTCGCTCATGTCCCTTTTGCATGTGGAGCTGGAGCTGACAGAGGGAGCTCATATGCGCTCTCCCTGGATTCGAAACTCTGACCTGTTGGTCTTCAGTCCTGCCGGCACAAGGGTTTAACCCACTGTGCCACCCAGGACCTCTAGACCATGGCCATACAGCCCAAAAAAAACCTACAACAACCCAGTGATTCCGGCCATGAAAGCCTTCGACAATACATATTCTAAAGCCTTTGACTGTGTGGATCATAATAAAATGCCCAGTGTGGAACACATCTCACCACGCTAAAACAGTGGATGTGGCTCTTAATGAGACATGCCGCATTATCACGGGGTCTCTGCGCCCTACACCACTGGAGAAATTACACTGCTTAGCCGGTATTGCACCACCTGACATCCGCCGGGAAGTGGCAGCCAATAGTGAAAGGACCAAGGCAGAGACATCTCCAGCTCATCCCCTGTTTGGGTATCAACCAGAACATCAATGACTTAAATCTAGAAATAGTTTTCTAAGATCTACAGAGACACTCGCTAGAACACCTCAGCAAGCAAGAGTCCAAAAGTGGCAGGCTCAAACCCAGAACCTCAATCCAATGGCTGATACCAAATGAGAGACACACAGAAGACGGGGCGACTTGGAAGGCGCTGAACAGACTGCGCTCTGGCACCACGAGATGCAGAGCCAACCTTCAGAAATGGGGCCACAAAGTGGAATCCACGACATGCGAGTGTGGAGAAGAGCAAACTACAGACCACCTGCTGCAATGCACCCTGAGCCCTGCCACATGCACAAGGGAGGACCTCCTTGCGGCAACACCAGAGGCACTCCAAGGGGCCAGATAATGCCCAAAGGACATTTAATAGAATGGGAAGTTTGCAAACTCTGTTTTGTCTGTTTGTTAAAAATTTGTTAAAAATGTAATACAATTGTCTGGTTGATACTGACACAATAAATAAATAATAAATTGTGGCATGTTCTTGGTGGGATGGACATCCCAAATCACCTTGTCTGTCTCCTGAGGGATCTGTATCAGGACCAAGGAGCAACAGGAAGAACTGACCAAGGAACAACAGACTGGTTCAAGATTGGGAAAGGCGTCCGGCAAGGCTGCATCCTCTCACCCAACCTATTCCACTTGGATGCAGAACACATCATGCGATGTGCGGGGCTTGACAAATGCAAGGCTGGGGTGAAAATTGCTGGAAGAAACATTAGCAACCTTAGATATGCAGATGACACCACTTTGATGTGAGGAGGAGCTGAGGAGCCTTTTCACCAAGGTGAGGGAAGAAAGCGCAAAAGCTGGTTTGCAGCTAAACATAAAAAAAACCAAGATTATGGCAACAAGAATGATTGACAACTGGGAAATAGAGGGAGAAAATGTGGAGGCCGTGACAGGGTTTGTATTTCTAGGCGCAAAAATGAGTGCAGATGCAGACTGTGGCCAGGACATCAGGAGATGCTTCCTTCTTGGGAGGAGAGCAAGGTCCAGTCTCGATAAAAGAGTAAAGAGTAGAGACATCAGACTGGCAACAAAGACCCATTGCCTAGTCAAAGCCATGGCATTCCCTGTAGTCACCTACGGAGGTGAGAGCTGGACCTTCGGGAAGGCTGAGCGAAGGAAGATCGATGCTTTTGAGCTGTGGTGTTGGAGGAAAGTTCTGAGAGTGCCTTGGACTGCAAGAAGATCCAACCAGTCCATCCTCCAGGAAAGAAAGCCCGACTAAAGCTCATTGGAGGGAAGGAGAGTAGAGACAAAGTGGAAGTCCTTTGGCCACATCATGAGAAGA
The DNA here is from genome assembly GCF_025583915.1 of Anolis sagrei ordinatus. NCBI lineage: Eukaryota > Metazoa > Chordata > Lepidosauria > Squamata > Anolidae > Anolis > Anolis sagrei. The sequence goes on along the minus strand of NW_026847882.1, from coordinate 1,594,702 downwards.
AAGGAAAGCTTAGAGAAGAGAATGATGCTGGGTAGGGCTGGGCGGTTTCGTTTCGTAATTTCGTAATTCGTTAAAAATTCGTTATTTTTTTATATATATAACGAAGCGATAACGAACCATTCAGGAGCATCTAAAAAACGAAATGAATTTTTAAATTCGTTTCGTAATTGCTTCGGATTTGTTTTGTATTCGTTTCATTATCGTTTTGAAATCATTTTGTTATTATTTCCGCATGTCTGGGGCAAGTTGTATAGTTTTTGTTTGTTTAATCAGTGAAAAAAAATTATAAATATCACACCAACAGTCAACAACAGAGGGAGAGGGAAGCTTCAGAAGTTCCCCCCGTCCCATTTGGAGGGTTTTTAGCGTATTGCGCGGTCGCGTCCGCCATTAACGAATCAATTCGTAATTGTTTCATATTGTTTTGTGAGTTACGAAATTTCGTAAATATCGAACTTTTTAAAAGGAAAATTTCGGAATTCTTTTAAAAATCGAAACGCAAAAACCCCCAAAAAACGAATCGATTTTAGAAACAAATTTTTCCGTTGTTACCCAGGCCTAATGCTGGGGAAAATGGAAGGAAAAAGGAAGAGGGGCCGACCAAGGGCAAGATGGATGGATGACATCCTTGAAGTGACTGGATTGACCTTGAAGGAGCTGGGGGTGGTGGACCAGAAGGAAGACTGACCAAAGGAAGAGAGACGCTTTGGAACTGTGGTGCTGGAAGAAAGTTCTGAGAGTGCCTTGGAGAGCAAGAAGATCCAACCAGTCCATCCTCCAGGAAAGAAAGCCCGACTGCTCATTGGAGGGAAGGATGGAAGATGCCAAGATGAAGTCCTTTGGCCACATCATGAGAAGACAGGAAAGCTTAGAGAAGAGAATGATGCTGGGGAAAATGGAAGGAAAAAGGAAGAGGGGCCGACCAAGGGCAAGATGGATGGATGGCATCCTTGAAGTGACTGGATTGACCTTGAAGGAGCTGGGGGTGGTGGACCAGAAGGAAGACTGACCAAAGGAAGAGAGATGCTTTGGAACTGTGGTGCTGGAAGAAAGTTCTGAGAGTGCCTTGGAGAGCAAGAAGATCCAACCAGTCCATCCTCCAGGAAATAAAGCCCGACTGCTCATTGGAGGGAAGGATGGAAGATGCCAAGATGAAGTCCTTTGGCCTTAGAGAAGAGAAAGAGGAAAGCTTAGAGAAGAGAATGATGCTGGGGGAAATGGAAGGAAAAAGGAAGAGGGGCCGACCAAGGGCAAGATGGATGGATGGATGGCATCCTTGAAGGGACTGGATTGACCTTGAAGGAGCTGGGGGTGGTGACGCCAACAGGGAGCTCTGGCCTGGGCTGGTCCAGGAGGTCACAAAGAGTCGGAAACTACTGAACAAATGAACAACAACAACAAAGTCCTATATAACAACAACAACAAAGACCTCACTACCTCTGAGGATGCTTGCCAAAGTGCAGGCGAAACATCAGGAGAGAATGCCTCTAGACCATAGCCATACAGCCCGAAAAAAACCTACAACAACCCAGTGATTCCAGCCATGAAAGCCTTCGACATACAAAGTCCTATATATTTTGGGAATGTGCAGTGTTCCTCTTTTGGCCACTGGGAGGCAGGTATCACAAGGAAAAAAATACATCAATTTTTGCTAAGCTTTCGTAAGCACCAACCACCCTCTTGGCCCAGAAGAGAGATTCTGTTCTGTCCACACAAGCTATATGTCATCCTGTCTTAGTCTGGGTCTAAAGGTAAAGGTAAGCCTAGTTGTAACCATTAAGCCTAGTTGTAACCAACTCTGGGGGTTGGTGCTCATCTCCATTTCTAATCCAAAGAGTTGGCGTCGTCCGTAGACACCTCCAAGGTCATGTGGCCACTAGCATGACTACATGGAGTGCTGTTACCTTCCTGCAGAAGCAATACCTATTGATCTACTCACACTTGCATGTTTTCAAACTGCTAGGTTGGCAGAAGCTGGGGCTAACAGCACTCTGCTGGCTGTTGTATTAGATCACACATCGGACACTTCCCAAGTGTCTAGGACTGTGTGATGTATCAGTGAATCATGCGTGCAGATCCCAGTAAGGTGGCCTTCTGCAGCTGGCAGATTGTAATCTTGTCAGCGCCGATTGTGTTTAAGTGCAGGCCAAGGTCTTGAGGCGCTGCACCCAGTCTGCCGATCACCACTGGGACCCCCTTGACTGGCTTGTGCCAGAGTCCTTGCAGTTCAGTCTTTAAATCCTCATATTGTGTCAGTTTTTCCAGTTGTTCCTCTTCAATCCTACTGTCACCTGGGATTGCAACATCAACAATACATACATACATACTTATTATTATTATTATTATTATTATTATTATTATTAAGACATGGGAGTTCTGTGGGGGAAGTTTGGTCCAATTCTATAAATCTCAGCAATTACAGCTCCCAAATGTCAAGATCTATTTTCCCCAAACTTCACACTTGGGCATATGGAGTATTCGTGCCAAGTTTGGTCCAGATCCATCATTGTTTGAGTCCACGTCACTCTCTGGATGTAGGTGAACTACAACTCCAAAACTCAAGGTCAATGCCCACCAAACCCTTCCAGTATTTTCCGTTGGTCATGAGAGTTCTGTGTGCCAAGCTTGGATCAATTCCATCATTGGTGAAGTTCAGAATGCTCTTTGATTGTAGGTGAACTATAAATCCTAATACTACAACTCCCAAATGTCAAGGACTGCTTTCCTCAAATTCCACCAGTGTACACACTTGGGCATATTGAGTATTTGTGCCAAATTTGGTCCAGATCCAGATCCATCCAGATCCATCATTGTTTGAGTCCACAGTGCTCTCTGGATGTAGGTGAACTACAACTCCAAAACCAAGCTCAGTGTCCACCAAACCCTTCCAGCATTTTCTGTTGGTCATGGGAATTCTGTATAGTTCAACTATATTGCAAAGGCTTCCTTTGCGTAATGGGTTCAGCCGCCCCTGCCTACAACCAAAGAGCACGCTGAACTTCACCAATGATGGATTGTAGGCAGGGGCGGCTCAACCCATTACGCAAAGTAAGCCTTTACAGTGGAGTTGATGTTGCCCAGGGGCGTTCTTGAGGTGCTCTTGGGGGAAAATAGACCTTGACATATGCGAGTTGTAGTTACTGGGATGTATAGTTCACCTACAATCAAAGAGCATCCTGAACTCCACCAATGATGGAATTGAACCCAATATGGCACACAGAACTCCCACAGCGAACAGAAAATACATATCAATGATAGATTGGGGAGGGGGGGGGCGGCAAAATACTGTTTGCTTACCGTTGAAAATTACCTAGGGCCGCCTCTGGTTGTAGGTGAACTATAAATCCCAGCAACTACAACTACAAGTGACAAAATCAACCCACTCCAACCCCACCAGTATTCAAATTTGGGCGAATCGGGATTTTGTGCCAGATTTGGTCCAGTAAATGGAAATACATCCTGCAAATCCGATATTTACATGATGATTCGGAACAGTAGCCAAATTACAGTTCTGAAGTAGCAACAAAAATAATGTTATGGTTGGGGGTCACCACCACATGAGGACCTGCATTAAGGGGTCGCAGCATTAGGAGTGTTGAGATACACTGATCTAGCTCAATGCATTATATGGCAGTGTAGATGCATGGGACCTTGGTTTCAGTACTTAGCTCTGTGACGTACCAGGTGTGCAAATGAAATAGAGCTGGACATCTCAACAGAGTTTTAACAGTGGAATTTATTTATTTTATTTATCGTGTCAGGCAACTGAACAGTTGTATTACATTTTTGACAGAACAAACAAACAAACATACAAAAGACACAGAGTTTGCAAGCTTGGTAGTGGATTAAATGTCCTGTGACCAGTATCTGGCCCCTTGGAGTGCCTCTGGTGTTGCCACAAGGAGGTCCTCCCTTGTGCATCATGTGGTGGGGCTCAGGGTGCATTGCAGCAGGTGGTCAGTGGATTGCTCTTCTCCACACTCACATGGCGTGGGTTCCACTTTGTGGCCCCATTTCTGAAGGTTGGCTCTGCATCTGGTGGTGCCAGAGCGCAGTCTGTTCAGCGCCTTCCAATTCGCCCAGTCCTCTGTGTGCCCAGGGGGGAGTCTCTCATTTGGTATCAGCCATTGATTGAGGTTCTGGGTTTTAGCCTGCCAGTTTTGGACTCTCGCTTGCTGGGGTGTTCCAGCAAGTGTCTCTGTAAATCTTAGAAAACTATGTCTGGATTTGAGTCGTTGACGTGCTGGCTGATACCCAAACAGGGGATGGGCTGGAGATGTCACTGCCTTGGTCCTTTCACTATTGGCTGCTACTTCCCGGCGGATGTCAGGTGGTACAATACTGGCTAGACCAGTGGTTCTCAACCTTCTTAATGTCACGACCCCTTAATACAGTTCCTCATGCTGTGGTGACCCCCAACCATAAAATTATTGTTGTTGCTACTTCGTAACTGCAACTTTGCTACTGTTATGATGTAAATATCTGATATGCAGGATGTATTTTCATTCACTGGACCAAATTTGACACAAATACTCAATATGCCCAAATCTAAATAGTAGTGGGGTTGGGGAGATTTATTTTGTCATTTTGTCATTTGGGAGTTGTAGTTGCTGGGATTTATAGTTCACCTACATCAGGGGTAGGGAACCTTTGGCCCTCCAGCTGTGGTGGACTTCAACTCCCACAATTCCTTGAGGCTCGGCATTGGGCCAAGGTAAGCCTTTGGGGCGAATGCCGAGCCTCAAGGAATTGTGGGAGTTGAAGTCCACCACAGCTGGAGGGCCAAAGGTTCCCTACCCCTGACCTACATCAGAGAGTATTCTGAACTCCACCAACTATGGAATTGAACCAAACTTGGTTCACAGAACTCCCATGACCAACAGAAAATACTGGAATGGTTTGCGGGCATTGACCTTAAGTTTTGGAGTTGTAGTTCACCACATCCAGAGAGCACTGTGGACTCAAACAATGATGGATCTGGACCAAACCTGGCATGAATACTCAATATGCCCAAATGTGAAGACAGATGAAGTTTGGGGAAAATCAACCTTGAGATTTGGGAATTGTAGTTGCTGAGACTTATAGTTTGCCTACAAAGAGCATTCTGAACCCCATCAATGATAGAATTAGGCCAAACTTCCCAAACGGAACCCCCATAAACAACAGAAAATACTGTGTATTCTGATGGTCTTTGGCGACCCTTCTGAAACCCCCTCGTGACCCCCACAGGGGTCCCGACCCCCAGGTTGAGAAACGCTGGGCTAGACAGTGCAATTTCTCCAGTGGTGTAGGGTGCAGGCACCCCATGATAATGCGACATGTGGAGTAAAAATCTGGCAATGTGGCGTCGGGCTTTTTATGAACCACACATTGAGATCCATCCTCCTTGTTTATTTTAGAAGTGGATGAGTGCTCCAGACCAAACAACGGCGGGTGTGAGCAACGTTGTGTGAATACGCTGGGCAGCTACAAGTGCGCCTGCGACCCCGGCTATGAACTGGCTCCGGACAAACGCAGATGTGAAGGTGAGCATCCCGAAAGAAGAGCTTATTTTGGACACAATTCTGGCCTCCTTTCATGTAATGAGGCTGAGATGACAAGGTAGTAGCATTTGATTTATTTAACAAACCAGATGAGCCGAAATATTTTGGATAAGGGATGGTCAACCTGTCTGGTTCTCACGTCGCTTTGGACTGACCTGTTGGGTTCCCTGCCTTGCAGCTGCCTGTGGTGGGTTCCTCACCAAGCTCAACGGCTCCATCACCAGCCCTGGGTGGCCAAAGGAATACCCACCCAACAAGAACTGCATCTGGCAGCTCGTTGCACCCACCCAGTACCGCATATCGCTGCAGTTTGACTTCTTTGAGACGGAGGGCAATGACGTGAGTACTTGACTTGAGGATTTATTTATTTATTTATGGTATTTATATGCCGCCCTTCTCACCTCGAAGGGGACTCAGAGCAGCTTACAAGATATATATACATACAATATATGTTCAGGGCCTGCCTATCTGTGCCACCTCCTCCTCCCCTATGAGCCCACACAGTCCTTAAGATCTTCCGGGGATGCTCTTCTCTCACTCCTGCCCCCGTCTCAGGCGCGATTGGTGGGGACGAGGGAGAGGGCATTCTTGGTGGTGGCCCCCCATCTCAGGAACTCCCTCCCTAGGGAGATTAGGCAGGCACCCTTCCTAGCCACACCTGCTACTCAGGAGGCTGTCGAGGTCCTGAACCGGTGCCTGGCCGCTGTAATGGTCTGGATGAGGGCGAACAAACTGAAATTAAATCCAGACAAGACAGAGGTACTCCTGGTCAGTCGCAAGGCCGAACAGGGTATAGGGTTACAGCCTGTGCTGGATGGGGTCGCACTCCCCTTGAAGGCGCAGGTTCGCAGCTTGGGTGTGATCCTGGATTCATCATTGAGCCTGGATCCCCAGGTTTCAGCGGTGACCAGGGGAGCATTCGCACAGCTTAGGCTCGTGCGCCAGCTGCGCCCGTACCTTGGGAAGTCTGACTTGGCCATGGTGGTACACGCTCTGGTCACATCCCGCCTTGACTACTGCAACGCTCTCTACGTGGGGCTGCCCTTAAAGACGGCCCGGAAACTTCAGCTAGTTCAGCGCGCGGCAGCCATGTTACTAACAGGAGCGGGACGCAGGGAGCATACAACGCCCTTGCTGTTCCAGCTCCACTGGCTGCCGATTTGCTACCGGGCCCAATTTAAGGTGCTGGTGCTATCCTACAAAGCCCTAAACGGTTCCGGCCCAAAATACCTTTCGGACCGCATCTTGGCCTATGAGCCCACGAGGACCTTGAGATCGTCTGGGGAGGCCCTTCTCTCGATCCCGCCTGCTTCACAGGCACGTCTGGCGGGGACGAGAGAAAGGGCCTTCTCGGTGGTGGCCCCCCAGCTGTGGAACGACCTCCCTGCTGACATCAGACAGGCGCCTTCCCTTCTGTCCTTCCGAAAGAGCCTGAAGACCTGGCTATTTGAGAAGGCATTCAACTGAGCGCTACGGCAACTGGTAATTGACAACTGGAACGGAATACGGATTACGATATTGGTTATGATTCTATGATGTGACGGAGCGGATTATTTAGTGTAACTAGATTATAGTGTATTATTGTTGTATTGATTCCCTGTTTTGCCCTTTTTGTAAACTGTTTTTATATGTTGTGCACCGCTGCGAGTCGCCCTAGGGCTGAGAGCGGCGGTCAATAAATGCGGTAAATAAATAAATAAATAAATAAATAAAGACATGGATGTTTTGTTGTGCCTTCAACTGATGACCCCTATGACAAACGATTGTACTGTGATCTATTTTCACTATTTAACCTGAATTCCTATATTACATCATTATTCATATATGTATGTTAAACTGAGATGACCCTGTTCCTGTCAAATTGCTCTGTTTCCATGATATCTCCTGTGCCAGTTATATTCCTATCCACCTTATTGAACTACTTACCTTTTAATCATTTTGTATGTTGGCCTCCTTGTTGTTGTAAGCTGTTTGGCAAACCGACACCCAGTGCTTGGCCTCAGAATATAAAATAATAATTATTATTATCATTAGTGTTGTTGTTGTTGTTGTTGTTGTAAGCTATTTGGCAAATCTACACCCAGTGATTGGCCTCACAATATAAAATTGTTGTTGTTGTTGTTGTTGTTGTTACTGTTGTTGTTGTTGTAAGCTATTTGGCAAATCTACACCCAGTGCTTGGCCTCAGAATATAAAATTGTTGTTGTTGTTGTTGTTGTTGTTGTTGTTGTTGTTGTAAGCTATTTGGCAAATCTACACCCAGTGCTTGGCCTCAGAATATAAAATTGTTGTTGTTGTTGTTGTTGTTGTTGTTGTTGTTGTTGTTGTAAGCTATTTGGCAAATCTACACCCAGTGCTTGGCCTCAGAATATAAAATTGTTGTTGTTGTTGTTGTTGTTGTTGTTGTTGTTACTGTTGTTGTTGTTGTAAGCTATTTGGCAAATCTACACCCAGTGCTTGGCCTCAGAATATAAAATTGTTGTTGTTGTTGTTGTTGTTGTTGTTGTTGTTGTAAGCTATTTGGCAAATCTACACCCAGTGCTTGGCCTCAGAATATAAAATTGTTGTTGTTGTTGTTGTTGTTGTTGTTGTTGTTGTTACTGTTGTTGTTGTTGTAAGCTATTTGGCAAATCTACACCCAGTGCTTGGCCTCAGAATATAAAATTGTTGTTATTGTTGTTGTTGTTGTTGTTGTTGTTATTACTGTTGTTGTTGTTGTAAGCTATTTGGCAAATCTACACCCAGTGCTTGGCCTCAGAATATAAAATTATTGTTGTTGTTGTTATTACTGTTGTTGTTGTTGTAAGCTATTTGGCAAATCTACACCCAGTGCTTGGCCTCAGAATATAAAATTGTTGTTGTTGTTGTTGTTGTTGTTGTTGTTGTTGTAAGCTATTTGGCAAATCTACACCCAGTGCTTGGCCTCAGAATATAAAATTGTTGTTGTTGTTGTTGTTGTTGTTGTTGTTGTTGTTGTAAGCTATTTGGCAAATCTACACCCAGTGCTTGGCCTCAGAATATAAAATTGTTGTTGTTGTTGTTGTTGTTGTTGTTATTACTGTTGTTGTTGTTGTAAGCTATTTGGCAAATCTACACCCAGTGCTTGGCCTCAGAATATAAAATTGTTGTTGTTGTTGTTGTTATTACTGTTGTTGTTGTTGTAAGCTATTTGGCAAATCTACACCCAGTGCTTGGCCTCAGAATATAAAATTATTGTTGTTGTTATTACTGTTGTTGTTGTTGTAAGCTATTTGGCAAATCTACACCCAGTGCTTGGCCTCAGAATATAAAATTATTGTTGTTGTTATTACTGTTGTTGTTGTTGTAAGCTATTTGGCAAATCTACACCCAGTGCTTGGCCTCAGAATATAAAATTGTTGTTGTTGTTGTTGTAAGCTATTTGGCAAATCTACACCCAGTGATTGGCCTCACAATATAAAATTGTTGTTGTTGTTGTTGTTGTTGTTATTACTGTTGTTGTTGTTGTAAGCTATTTGGCAAATCTACACCCAGTGCTTGGCCTCAGAATATAAAATTATTGTTGTTGTTGTTATTACTGTTGTTGTTGTTGTAAGCTATTTGGCAAATCTACACCCAGTGCTTGGCCTCAGAATATAAAATTGTTGTTGTTGTTGTTGTTGTTGTTGTTGTTGTTGTAAGCTATTTGGCAAATCTACACCCAGTGCTTGGCCTCAGAATATAAAATTGTTGTTGTTGTTGTTGTTGTTGTTGTTGTTGTTATTACTGTTGTTGTTGTTGTAAGCTATTTGGCAAATCTACACCCAGTGCTTGGCCTCAGAATATAAAATTGTTGTTGTTGTTGTTGTTGTTGTTATTACTGTTGTTGTTGTTGTAAGCTATTTGGCAAATCTACACCCAGTGCTTGGCCTCAGAATATAAAATTGTTGTTGTTGTTGTTGTTATTACTGTTGTTGTTGTTGTAAGCTATTTGGCAAATCTACACCCAGTGCTTGGCCTCAGAATATAAAATTGTTGTTGTTGTTGTTGTTGTTGTTGTTGTTGTTGTTGTTGTAAGCTATTTGGCAAATCTACACCCAGTGCTTGGCCTCAGAATATAAAATTGTTGTTGTTGTTGTTGTTATTACTGTTGTTGTTGTTGTAAGCTATTTGGCAAATCTACACCCAGTGCTTGGCCTCAGAATATAAAATTGTTGTTGTTGTTGTTGTTGTTGTTATTACTGTTGTTGTTGTTGTAAGCTATTTGGCAAATCTACACCCAGTGCTTGGCCTCAGAATATAAAATTGTTGTTGTTGTTGTTGTTATTACTGTTGTTGTTGTTGTAAGCTATTTGGCAAATCTACACCCAGTGCTTGGCCTCAGAATATAAAATTATTGTTGTTGTTATTACTGTTGTTGTTGTTGTAAGCTATTTGGCAAATCTACACCCAGTGCTTGGCCTCAGAATATAAAATTATTGTTGTTGTTATTACTGTTGTTGTTGTTGTAAGCTATTTGGCAAATCTACACCCAGTGCTTGGCCTCAGAATATAAAATTGTTGTTGTTGTTGTTGTAAGCTATTTGGCAAATCTACACCCAGTGATTGGCCTCACAATATAAAATTGTTGTTGTTGTTGTTGTTGTTGTTATTACTGTTGTTGTTGTTGTAAGCTATTTGGCAAATCTACACCCAGTGCTTGGCCTCAGAATATAAAATTATTGTTGTTGTTGTTATTACTGTTGTTGTTGTTGTAAGCTATTTGGCAAATCTACACCCAGTGCTTGGCCTCAGAATATAAAATTGTTGTTGTTGTTGTTGTTGTTGTTGTTGTTGTTGTAAGCTATTTGGCAAATCTACACCCAGTGCTTGGCCTCAGAATATAAAATTGTTGTTGTTGTTGTTGTTGTTGTTGTTGTTGTTATTACTGTTGTTGTTGTAAGCTATTTGGCAAATCTACACCCAGTGCTTGACCCCAGAATATAAAAATGTTGTGGTAAGCTATTTGGCAAATGTACACCCCGTGCTTGGCCTCAGAATATAAAATTGTTGTTGTTGTTGTTGTTGTTGTTGTTGTTGTTGTTGTTACTGTTGTTGTTGTTGTAAGCTATTTGGCAAATCTACACCCAGTGCTTGGCCTCAGAATATAAAATTGTTGTTGTTGTTGTTGTTGTGGTAAGCTATTTGGCAAATCTACACCCCGTGCTTGGCCTCCTTTGCGTTGTATCCCCTTCTATCTTCCTGCCTTCTTTCTCTAATAGTAGTGAATGAGCCGTCTCTCCCTGCTCTTCCCACAGGTGTGCAAATACGACTTTGTGGAAGTGCGTAGCGGCCTCAACGCCGAGGCCAAATTGCACGGCAAATTCTGTGGGACGGACGCGCCTGACGTAATCACCTCCCAGTACAACAACATGCGCATTGAGTTCAAGTCGGACAACACTGTCTCCAAGAAGGGCTTCAAAGCACACTTCTTCTCAGGTAGTGCCCTTTGGCACGGGTGGCTTTCTCCGGCTTCCTTCACCCCAGCGGCTAACGCTTTCTTCTCTTCCTCTTTGTGGAGAGGGTGCAGTCCCTAGCCCTGCCAATAGGTGTCACTGCAGTCTTTGAAAATGACTCTGGGTAGAGTGTCCCCTAGAGAACAGAATTGGGCATTACAACTGAGAAAAGAAAACTTTGGGAAAACAGGAGGAGGAAGAGGATTGGGGGAAAAGGGGAAATACGAACTGGCTTTGATTTTAGCATGAGTTTTTGTAGATATAGAGTGGCCCCTCGCTACTTCGCGGTTCGCTACTTCGCGGAATGACCAGGGTGAGACAAAGGACTCTTGTCTGCTGGATCTAGTAGGCTTGGGCGGTTTCGTTCGTTAATTTCGTAATTCGTTATTAATTCGTATTTAAATTAGCTTACGATCCAATATTGAGCCATGCAGGAATTGTGTGAGGAGTAATAAATATTCGAAACAATTTTTTCAATTTATTTCGTAATTATTTCGTAATTATTTTCGCATGTCTGGTGCAAGTTTCATAGTTGTTGTTTGTTTTATCACACCAACAGTCCACAACAGAGGGAGAGGGAAGCTTCAGAAGTTCTCCCTGTCCCATTTGGAGGTTTTTTTAGCATATTGCGCAATCGCGTCCGCCATTAACGAATCGATTCGTAATTTTACTAAATTTCGTATATTTTGAAATTTTTAAAAAGAAAATTTCGGAATTATTAAAAAAAACAAAATGCAGGGGCCCCCTAAAAGCAAAACGAGTTTAGAACCAATTTTTTCCGTGGTTACCCAAGCCTAGGATCTAGGTGTGAATGTTTCAACTGACCACCTTGATTAGCATACAATGGGCTGACTGTGCCTGAAGCAAACTTTTGTTTTGTTTGATGCTAATGAAGGTGGTCAGTTGAAACATTCACACCTAGCTCCAGCAGAAAAGAGTCCTTTGTCTCACCCTGGTCATTCCACAGATATATAAACCCTTTCCCCTTGTTCCAACAGACCTCATTACTTCTGAGGATGCTTGCCATAGATGCAGGCAAAACGTCAGGAGAGAATGCCTCTAGAACATGGCCATACAGTCCGAAAAACCTACAACAACCCATTATTATTATCATTATTTCACTCTGCATAGTGGGGGAGTGAAATGAGAATTATCAGTAGGCAATCCCACACAAAATTGGGTTGTTGTAGGTTTTTTCGGACTATATGGCTATGGTCCAGGGGTAGGGAACCTTTGGCCCTCCAGCTGTGGTGGACTTCAACTCCCACAATTCCTTGAGGCTCGGCACTGGGCCAAGGTAAGCCTTTGGGGCGAATGCCGAGCCTCAAGGAATTGTGGGAGTTGAAGTCCACCACAGCTGGAGGGCCAAAGGTTCCCTACCCCTGGTCTAGAGCATTTTCTCCTGATGTTTTGCCTGCATCTATATACTTGCCATAGATGCAGGCGAAACGTCAGGAGAGAATGCCTCTAGAACATGACCATATAGCCCGAAAAAACCTACAACAACCCAGTGATTTCGGCCATGAAAGCCTTCGACAATAATAATAATAATAATAATAATAATAATAATAATAATAATAATAATATAACTTTATTTATATCCTGCCACCATCTCCCCAAGGGACTTGGAGCAACTTACATGAGGCAAACCCAACAACACATCAATAAAAACAACAAGCAATAAGCAAAATAAACAATACAATTAGTGTATTGTCAAAGGCTTTCATGGCTGGAATCACTAGGTTCTTGTGGGTTTTTTCGGGCTATATGGCCATGTTCTAGAGGCATTTTCTCCTGACGTTTCGCCTGCATCTATGGCAAGCATCCTCAGAGGTAGTGAGGTCTGTTGGAATTAGGAAAGTGGGTTATATATCTGTGGCTGGGGTGTGGCCAAGAGCTCTTCTCTGCTGGAGCTAGGTGTGAATGTTTCAACTGACCACCTTCATTAGCATTTGAAGGCCTGGCTGAGCCTGGGAAAATCTTTTGTTGAGAGGTGTTAAGATGTGCCTGGTTGTTTCCTCTCTGCTGTTTTGCTGTTGTAATTTTAGAGTTTTTTAATACTGGTAGCCAGATTTTGTTCATTTTCATGGTCTACAAACCCACCAAGAAAATCCAACCAATGCTCAGTTCAGCAAAGGACAAGAGGGATCCTCTCACCTCTGCAGGAGTCTCCCGTGTACCGTGCAGCTGTGGACAAGTCTCCAGAGGGACCACCAAACGCAGCAGCATTGCCCAGACACAAATCAAGGAACATGAGAGGCACTGCACACTCCTTCAACCAGAGAAGTCAACCATAGCAGAGCACCTGATGAACCCAACATAGCATATCATTCGAGAACACACAAATGCTGGACCACTCTCACAACCACCATGTCAGGCGACACAGAGAAGCCATTGAAATCCACAAGCATGTGGACAATTTCAACAGAAAGGAAGAGACCATGAAAATGAACAAAATCTGGCTACCGGTATTAAAAAAACTCTAAAATTACAACAGCAAAACAGCAGAGAGGAAACAACCAGGCACATCTTAACACATCTCAACAAAAGATTTTCCCAGGCTCAGCCAGGCCTTCAAATGCTAATGAAGGTGGTCAGTTGAAACATTCACACCTAGCTCCAGCAGAGAAGAGCTCTTTGCCCCACCCCAGCCATTCCACAGATATATAAACCCATTGTCCTAATTCCAACAGACCTCACTACCTCTGAGGACGCTTGCCACAGATGCAGGCGAAAGGTCAGGAAAAAATGCCTCTAGAACATGGCCATATAGCCCGAAAAAACCCACAAGAACCTAATACAATTAGTATAACTCACACATAGACAATAACACACAAGAATTTAAAAACCTATGGCCAGGCCAGATGTAATAGTTAAAACTTTAAAAATAAATGCTGGTCATAAACAGAGGGTGTCTCTATTAGGAGGGTTTTAAATCAAAAGTAGAGAGCAACCCAACAGGTAATTAAAGTGCTTCTCAGGATATTTTGCAAGGGATGGTTTCCTTTATTCTGGGAAGGCACACTGGAACAGCCACGTTTTCAGGCTCCTCCTAAAGACTGCCATTGTTGGGGCATGTCTGATGTCCTTAGGAAGTGAGTTCCAGAGTCGAGGGGCCACCACCGAGAAGGCCTTCTCCCTCATTCCCACCAATTGCACCTGCGAAGGAAGTGGGAGCGAGAGCAGAGCCTCTCCAGATGATCGAAGAGATCGTGTGGGTTCGTACACAGAAATGCGGTCACGCAGGTAGGCGGGTCCCAAACCATTCGGGGCTTTGTAGGTAAGCACCTGCACCTTGAATTGGGACCGGAAAATGAACGGCAGCCAGTGGAGCTCCTTAAACAGGGGGGTTGACCGCTCCCTGTAAGTCACCGCAGAAACGCCTTTCCTAGAATTCATGCAAGTTCCCTCTTATACACTCTTATTTATTTATTTATTTATTTATTTATTTATTTCACAGTTTGGTATACCGAGCTTCTCAACCTCATTGAGGGACTCAGCCCGGTTTACAGCCATAAAAACATATACATTCATTAAAATACCATATATCACAAATTACACATCAACTTTAAAATACACTAAATATAAAACTACAGTGGTCAGTCGTCCAATTAAGATGGATCTATATCCACTTCCACCCAGAGTCCTATGGTGTTGTCTCATTCCTCGAAGGCCTGACTCCACAGCCACGTCTTCACCCGTTTCCTAAATGTTAGGATGGATGGGGCGGTTCTGGCCTCCAGAGGGAGAGAGTTCCAGAGTCGTGGGGCCACCACCGAGAAGGCCCTGTCCCTCGTCCCCACCAGCCGCGCTTGCGAGGCTGGTGGGACCGAGAGCAGGGCCTCTCCAGATGATCTTAGTAATCTTGATGGTTCGTAGGGGAGAATACGTTCGGAGACTACTACTCATGGCTTCACTTCAAGCCAGGCGTCACTTCTCAAGGCACTGCATCCTCTAACATTGGGCTTTTTTCGTTCATAACACCAAGGACTGGAACTCTGCAACTGCGCCGCGTCCCTCACCTTGTTGTTTGCGTCTTGCGGACACTCTTCCCTGCTTTGTAATGTCTTTCTATGCAAGTTCCCTTCTAAGCTACTACACTTGGCAAGTTGTGGTGCATGCCTCCTTTGGAACGCCTACCAAGGCAACTTGGCTTTCGCTTTGCTGGATGGCCCCATCTCCATCTCTCATCTCTGTGTGCCATAACAAAACCCGGACGGAGGACAGATAGTGGGACAATATCCCCCTTTTTTCTCGCTCCGTGTGGTCACCACCTAAGCATTAGGTGTCCTTTTCGGTCCTTCTTCTTGTGAAGGGATCACCTTCCTATGTAAGGAGGAGAAGATGTTAGAGTGATATATGATAGCACAGGAATGGGCAAGCTTTGGCCCTCCAGGTGTTTTGGACTTCAACTCCCACCATTCCTAACAGCCTCAGGCCCTTTGATTTTCCCCTTCAGCCGCTTAAGCGGCTGAAGGGGAAAATCAAGGGGCCTGAGGCTGTTAGGAATGGTGGGAGTTGAAGTCCAAAACACCTGGAGGGCCCAAGCTTGCCCATACCTACTACAGCATGTAGCCAGGCAATCTCAGAGTAAGATGTTGGGAAACCATTACCTGCTTATGTTGTCTTTTGTTCCATGCTGTCTTACCACTTTCACATCGGTCTAACCTGTTTTTTAAAAAGTCAATGATTTTGGGACAATGCCTTTCAAGAGAAGACATCATTGGTGAAAGCTCTGGTGACATCACAGGTGAGTAATATGTCGGGCGAGTGGGCTTATGAACAAAAGACCCTCCTCATTCATGTCATTTATCAACGGCAGCATGGCCCAGCACTAGTAGCCCAAAGGGATAAACAAAACCAATGTTATCTCTTCCATAGGAGTCTTCTTTTTGTAGTAAAATAATATGGTTTACAACAAGAAGGTTTCCATAACACAAATAAACAAATGCACAGTAGCTTTACATACAACAGCTTTCATCCTGGAGTTTTCTCACATGAGGCTTCTCTCACACGAGGCTTCTCTCACACAGAGGTTTACCTCACACTCCTCGGGACGACACTAGCTTTGGCTTCAACCTGCTAACTCTTTCAGTGCTTGATTCACACCTTTGTAATCAAACATACCTAGTTAATTTTTAGTATTTCTGACATAATAGCCTCAGAAACTCCCCTAGAAATTATGACCTGTAAATATATAAAGATGGGCGTAAGCACTCACATATATATGTTGTGCTATTTACAATAATAAGGTTTCAATAACACAAATAAACAAATACACACAGCGGCCTTCATCCTGGAGCTTTCTCACACGAGGCTTCTCTCACACAGAGGTTTGCCTCACATTCCTTGGGACGACACTAGCTTTGGCTTCAGCCTGCTAACTTGTTCGGTGCTTGAGTCACACTTTTGTAATCAAAAATACCCAGTTAATTTTTAGTATTTCTGATATAATAGTCTCAGAAACTCCCCTAGAAATTATGACCTGTAACTATATAAAGATGGGTGTAAGCGCGCGCACATATATGTTGCACTATTTACAATTACAAAGTTTTCATAACACAAATAAACAAATARACAGTAGCTTTACACACAGCGGCCTTCACCCTGGAGCTTTCTCACACGAGGCTTCTCTCACACAGAGGTTTGCCTCACACTCCTCGGGATGACTGACACTAGCTTTGGCTTCAGCCTACTAACTCGTTCYGTGCTTGATTCACACCTTTGTAATCAAACATACCCAGTTAATTTTTAGTTATTTCTGACATAATAGCCTCAGAAACTCCCCTAGAAATTATGACCTGTAATTATATAAAGATGGCCGTAAGCACTCACATATATGTTGCACTATTTGCAATAAGAAAGTTTCCATAACACAAATAAACAAATACACAGTAGCTTTACACACAGTAGCCTTCATCCTGGAGCTTTCTCACATGAGGTTTCTCTCACACAGAGGTTTGCCTCACACTCCTCGGGATGACACTAGCTTTGGCTTCAGCCTACTAACTCGTTCAGTGCTTGATTCACACCTTTGTAATCAAACATACCCAGTTAATTTTTAGTTATTTCTGACATAATAGCCTCAGAAACTCCCCTAGAAATTATGACCTGTAACTATATAAAGATGGGTGTAAGTGCGCACACATATATGTTGCACTATTTACAATTACAAAGTTTTCATAACACAAATAAACAAATACACAGTAGCTTTACACACAGCGGCCTTCACCCTGGAGCTTTCTCACATGAGGCTCCTCTCACACAGAGGTTTGCCTCACACTCCTCAGGATGACGCTAGCTTTGGCTTCAGCCTGCTAACTCTTTCGGTGCTTGATTCACACTTTTGTCATCAAAAACACCCAGTTAATTTTTAGTATTTCTGACATAATAGCCTCAGAAACATCCCCTAGAAATTATGACCTGTAACTATATAAAGAGGGGCGTAAGCACACACACAGGAAAGCCTAGAGAAGACAATTATGCTGGGGAAAGTGGAAGGCAAAAGGAAGAGGGGCCGACCAAGGGCAAGATGGATGGATGGCATCCTTGAAGTGACTGGACTGACCTTGAAGGAGCTGGGGGTGGTGACGGCCGACAGGGAGCTCTGGCGTGGGCTGGTCCATGAGGTCACGAAGAGTCGGAGACGACTGAACGAATGAACAACAAGCACACACACATATATGTTGCACTATTTACAATAACAAAGTTTTCATAACACAAATAAACAAATACACAGTAGCTTTACACACAGCGGCCTTCACCCTGGAGCTTTCTCACATGAGGCTCCTCTCACACAGAGGTTTGCCTCACACTCCTCGGGACAACACTAGCTTTGGCCCACTGACTGTAACAGGCTTCAGCCTGCTAACTCTTTCGGTGCTTGAATCCAAAGGCATGCCTTCAGGGCTGCCTATTGCTCTACCCACATTGCTGTTTTCAAAATGCTAGGTAAGCAGAAGCTAGGGCTGATGGTGGGAGCTCACCCTGAGCCGTAGCTTGAACTGCCAACCTTCTGGTCAGCAAGATTTTCTGTAACTGGCGGTTTAACCTATTGTGCTAATTGATATGGCAGAAGGAAGTGTTTATTGTGCTCACAAAAGGATGGCAACATCCCTGGTGAGAAAGCATGGCCGTTTCTTTATCTAGGAAAGTGTGATAGTTTATTTATCTGGGAATTAAGCTTTTTCTTCTAATAACCCAGGCAACACCAGGTAGCCAAGCTAGTGAATTAAAAAAAAAATCACAAAAGTCAAACCTGCAAATGAGGAGGGCTGACTGCATTTTTATATATATTGTTTAACTGCCTGGGAACATATAGTTATGTTGCAAACGGGGGATATAAATTGCATTGGCCTTTCCCAAACTCAGGCTAGTCCCTCGAATCTTGTCTCTGCAAAAAATGAAAAATGAAGTATGTACAAAGCTGTCAACCAATTGTTGCTATTCTTTCTGTCCTCACACAGGTCCTGGCCGCACGGCTCCACATCCCAAACTGGACTGTGAATCAACCATTGAAATCCCTGCCCCAAACTCATTAAGCCTTGTGTTCCTTAATACCGTGGCCTAGTAAGAGCAAGTAACCAAAGTGTAGGTCCTACACTCTCTATGTATAATATAATAACAATAACTCTTTGTTTATATTCCGCCCTATCTCCCCAAGGGGACTCAGAGAATCATTACATTCTGTTTTGGATAGACAGGTCAGAGTCAGACAGAACAGAAAGGAGGTATGTTGTGTTGACGTCCGGCTTTTTGGTGCCTTTGAGGTTGTGCTCGAATCCACCCACAAAGGGGTGCTGTCACTCCATCCTCTATGACAACAAGCCATCAGGACTTCTTCCTTTTGATCACTGGATATTTTCCGATATTTTCCCTTATGGTGTCATAAAATACCTCCACCGCTTGTTTTAGCGGTACCTATTTTCTCTACTTACAACACAAGCTGTTTTTGAACTGCTTAGGTCAACAGTGAGCTGGGCTGATAGTCTGGCGCTCACGCTGAACCATGGCATCAAATTGGCAACCTTTCAGTTGATAGATCTTATCATTGCCCCCAAAGAAATGGGAAATTATTGTTTCCATTTGATGTTTTGTCTTATGTCTGTTATAACAGGTTGTACTTTTTATTTAATTTTAGTTTGTTAAGTTATAATTCGTATTTATATGTTGGGTTGTGTAAAATTTGTTAATATGGATGTACTGTTGTTGCATTCGGGCACTGAATGTTTGCCTTTTATGTTTGGAATCTGCCCTGAGTCCCTTTGGGGAGATAGAGCGGAATATAAATAAATTGTTGTTGTTGTTGCTGGTGGTTTACCAGCTGAGCTAAAGCCCGGCCCAATGGGGCCCTTGCATTAAGAAAGTTACGTGTGGTAGCCTAGGTTTGTTTTCTGTAGAATTACTGACAGTGGGATCATTGCAATGATGAACAGCAGTGGTGACAGTGGGTTGCCTTGGAAAATTCATTGTTTCATTGCATTTTCGGTGAACTTTGGAATATTTTCACAAACCCCGATGACATCTAGACATTTGAAAATCCAACAATGTGGCAGTGAGTCAAATGCTTTTTTGTAATCGATCCAAGCAGTATAGACGTTTGTTG
Source organism: Anolis sagrei ordinatus (assembly GCF_025583915.1). NCBI lineage: Eukaryota > Metazoa > Chordata > Lepidosauria > Squamata > Anolidae > Anolis > Anolis sagrei. Next base: position 1,575,101 of record NW_026847882.1, on the reverse strand, counting down.
TTGTTGTTGTTGTTATTATTGCTGGTGATTTACCAGCTGAGCTTCAGCCCAGCCCAATGGGGCCCTTGCATTAAGAAAGTTACGTGTGGTAGCCTAGGTTTATTTTCTGTAGAATTATTTATGTATTTACTTTGCTTATATACCGCTGTATCTCAAGCCCGAAGGCGACTCACAGTGGTTCACAAACAGTAAAAACAGTAGAAACAGCAGTGGTTCCATACAACATATAACAATTGACTTAACACATTATCCATAAATTACCAATAAGCAGTTACAATGCACAATTATTACAAAAAACAACCGTACCCAATCTTCTCATCATCCAAGCGTAGTCCAGGTTCGTCGTCCATTGTTCCATTCCTATGTTCCATTACCAGATTGCACTAAATTACTCAAACGCCTGCACAAACATCCAGGTCTTCATCTTTTTGCGGAATACCATTAGAGATGGTGCTAGTCTAATGTCCGTAGGAAGGGCGTTCCACAGCCGAGGAGCCACCACCGAGAAGGCCCTATCTCTCGTCCCCGCCAGCCGAGCTTGAGAAGCAGGCGGGATCGAGAGCAGGGTCTCCCCGGAAGATCTCAAAGTCCTGGTGGATTCATAGGCAGAGATGCGGTCAGATAGGTAGCTTGGGCCAGAACCGTTTTACTGACAGTGGGATCATTGCAATTGACAGTGAGTTGCCTTGGAAAATTCCTCTCTTGAAGTTACCAGTTCCATAGCTTTCGTTGCTCACGAACAACTCAGTTTTCCATTGTTTCATTGCATTTTCAGTGAACTTTCTAATGTTTTCACAAGCCCCGATGACATCTAGACATTTGATAATCCAACAATGTGGCAGTGAGTCAAATGCTTTTTTTGTAATCAATCCAAGGTGTATAGAGGTTTGTTATTATTATTATTATTATTATTATTATTATTATTATTATTATTATTGCTGGTGATTTACCAGCTGGGCTTAAGCCCGGCCCAATGGGGCCCTTGCATTAAGAAAGTTACATGTGGTAGCCTAGGTTTGTTTTCTGTAGAATTACTAACAGTGGGGTCATTGCAATAAGGAACAGCAGTGGTGACAGTGAGTTGCCTTGGAAAATTCCTCTCTTGATGTTTACAGTTCCATAGCTTTTGTTGCTCACGAACAACTCACTTTTCCATTGTTTCATTGCATTTTCAGTGAACTTTCTAATATTTTCACAAACCCCGATGACATCTAGACATTTGATAATCCAACAATATGGCAATGAGTCAAATGCTTTTTTGTAATCTGTCCAAGTTGTATAGAGGTTTTTTGTTGTTGTTGTTGTTGTTGTTGTTGTTGTTGTTGTTGTTGTTATTATTATTACCAGCTGAGCTTAAGCCTGGCCCAATGGGGCCCTTGCGTTAAGAAAGTTACATGTGGTCGCCTAGGTTTGTTTTCTGTAGAATTACTAACAGTGAGGTCATTGCAATGATGAACAGCAGTGGTGACAGTGAGTTGCCTTGGAAAATTCCTCTCTTGATGTTTACAGTTCCATAGCTTTCATTGAAGCTATGGAACTGTTGCATCCTTGAAGTGACTGGATTGACCTTGAAGGAGCTGGGGGTGGTGACTGCCAGTAGGGAGCTCTGGCGTGGGCTGATCCATGAAGTCACAAAGAGTCGGAAACGACTGAACGAATGAACAACAATAAGCTTTCATTGCTCACGAACAATTCAGTTTTCCATTGTTTCATTGCATTTTCAGTGAACTTTCTAATATTTTCACAAATCTCGATGACATCTAGACATTTGATAATCCAACAATGTGGCAGTGAGTCAAATGCTTTTTTGTAATCAATCCAAGTTGTATAGAGGTTTGTTATTATTGACATGATGGCAACAGTCTTGGACAGCAGTGGCTCCCAAAGTGACCCATTTAAAGTGGAATTGGGTGTCAAACAGGGATGATGTGTTATTGCCTCAACTCTATTCTCCATCTTCATCGCTATGATACTTCACCTTGTTGATGGGAAGCTTCCCACCGGAGTGGAAATCATCTATCGGACAGATGGCAAGCTATTCAACCTCAGCAGACTGAAAGCCAAAACCAAGGTTACAACAACATCTGTTATAGAACTCCAGTATGCTGATGACAATGTCGTCTGTGCGCATTCAGAAGAAGATCTACAAGCCACTCTAAACACCTTCGCAGAAGTGTACGAGAAGCTCGGCCTGTCACTGAACATAGAGAAAATCAAAGTGCTGTTCCAGTAGTCACCAGCCAATCCCTCTCCAATGCCAGTAATACAGCTTAATGGTGTAGCATTAGAAAATGTGGACCATTTCCGCTATCTTGGCAGCCACCTCTCCACCAAAGTCAACATCGATGCCGAAATACAACACCGCCTGAGCTCTGCAAGTGCAGCATTTTCCAGAATGAAGCAGAGAGTGTTTGAGGACCGGGACATCCGTAGGGAGACCAAGGTGCTTGTCTATAAAGCTATTGTCCTCCCAACCCTGCTCTATGCCTGTGAGACGTGGACTGTCTACAGACGTCACATGCAACTCCTGGAACGATTCCATCAGCGCTGCCTCCGGAAAATCCTGCAAATCTCCTGGGAAGACAAGCGGACAAACGTCAGTGTGCTGGAAGAAGCAAAGACCACCAGCATTGAAGCGATGGTCCTCCAACATCAACTCCGCTGGGCCGGCCACGTTGTCCGGATGCCTGACCACAGTCTCCCAAAGCAGTTGCTCTACTCCGAACTCAAGAATGGAAAATGGAATGTTGGTGGGCAGGAAAAGAGATTTAAAGATGGGCTCAAAGCCAACCTTAAAACTCTGGCATAGACACTGAGAACTGGGAAGCCCTGGCCCTTGAGCGCTCCAGCTGGAGGTCAGCTGTGACCAGCAGTGCTGTAGAATTTGAAGAGGCACGAATGGAGGGTGAAAGAGAGAAACATGCCAAGAGGAAGGCGTGTCAAGCCAACCCCGACCGGGACCGCCTTCCACCTGGAAACCAATGCCCTCACTGCGGAAGAAGATGCAGAGCAAGAATAGGGCTCCACAGCCACATACGGACCCACAAGGAAATCCATAATGGAAGACCATCTTACTCGTCCAACGAGGGATCGCCTAAGTAAGTAAGTATTATTATTATTATTATTATTATTATTATTATTATTGCTGGTGATTTACCAGCTGAGCTTGAGCTCGGCCCAGTGGGGCCCTGGCATTAAGCAAGTTACACGTGGTGGTAGAAGAACAGATTGAGATTTAGTTTCCCTCGTTGTCCTAGCAAAGAGACATCCGTGCAATACATTCTCTTGTGGAGAAGTTGCTTTTCCTTCCAAAACAGATGATGGTAGGAGCCACAATAAAAACCCAAGCAGGTGTTAGAAGAGGAAAGGGTCTTGAATCCACCTGAAGGTTAATTAGTTCATCGTAAGCATTCATCTCATTGACCAAAGCATGGACAACCAGCCAGACAGGAGGGCTAGAGATGGGAAGCGAGTCGTTCGATGCCACTTCTGCCAAGAAGGAATTCATGACCAAGAGGTACCGAGTTCCTCAGGAAGCCTTGTCAACGTGCTGGTTCCCAAAACACCTTCCAGGTAAGGTCCCTTTTGGTGTGCTTCTTCCATCCTGGGAGGATTTTTAAAGAGATGTAAAAACTGTGCTCGTCGTCAGCAAAAGTGACCTAAGCAGGTTAGCGTTATGCAAAGATAGTTGTCTATTTATGCTGTTGTCTGTCTGTGATTTGGCTTGTGTTTGTGTGCTTCACTGCTTTGGAATCTGTGTGCAGTGCCCAAGGATTTGTTGTATATGTGTTTTTCAGCTTATGTTGTGGATAGAGGTATGGGATTGAGATTGAAACAGAGTCCGTTTGGGATCACCAATGGTCTCCGGACATGAAAGCGTCGATAGATCAGTAACAGGTGAAGGAGTCAATATAGGGATGTTCATATAGGCCAGTGTTTCTCAACCTGGGGGTCGGGACCCCTGGAGGGGTCACGAGGGAGTGTCAGAGGGGTCACTAATGACCACCAGAAAACACAGTATTTTCATGGGGGTTCTATGTGGGAAGTTTGGCCCAATTCTGTCGTTGGTGGGGTTCAGAATCCTCTTTGATTGTAGGTGAACTATAAATCCCAGCAACTACAACTCCCAAAATGTCAATGACTATTTTCCCTAAACTTCACCAGTGTTCACATTTGGGCATGTTGAGTAGTCATGCCAAGTTTGGTCCAGATCCATCATCGTTTGAGTTCACAGTGCTCTCTGGATGTAGGTGAACTACAACTCCAAAACTCAAGGTCAATGCCCACCAAACCCTTCCAATATTTTCTGTTTGCCATGGGAGTTGTGTGTGCCAAGTTTGGTTCAATTCCATTGTTGGTAGAGTTCAGAATGCTCTTTGACTGCAGGTGAACTACAAATCCCAGCAACCACAACTCCCAAATGACAAAATCAACCCCCCCATCCCACTAGTATTCAAATTTGGGTGTATTGGGTATTTGTGACAAATGTGGTCTACGGAATGAAAATAAATCCTGCGTATCAGATATTTACATTACGATTGATAACAGTAGCAAAATGACAGTTATGAAGTAGGAAGGAAAATAATTTTAGGGTTGGGGGTCATCACAACATGAGGAATTGTATTAAGGGGTCGCAGCATGAGGAAGGTTGAGAACCCCTGATATAGGCGGTTTCCTTGGAATTAATCTTTAGGAAACAGGGTTTTTTGGCTTCGTTTTGTGGTAGACTGGGAAAGGCAGCGAGGAGGTGAAATCCAACTGGGGGAAAGGAATGTTCACCAGTTTCCCTTGCCCTGTTTGTCTAATCTGCATCTTCTCTCGCCCAGAACTGACCCAAAAGCAAAACAGTCAGGTTACTTGTATGTATTGCAGTCTGCCCTTCGCCCTCAGGGATTCTGCATCCATCACTTCAACCATCCACTGCTTCAAAAAGTTAGGGGGGAAAAAACAATTCTAAGAAGCAAACTTTTATTTTGCTATTTATTTATATGGCATTCCAAGGAGCGGGGTGAGCTCCTGCCTCTATCCCCAGCTTCTGCCAACTTAGCAGTTCGAAAATATGCAAATGTGAGTAGATCAATAGGTACTGCTTCTGTGGGAAGGTAATGCAGTCATGCCAATGGCAACATGATCTAGGACAATATGACGTCTGCGGACAACACCAGCTCTTTGGCTTAGAAATGGAGATAAGCACCATAGTCCCAGAGTCCGACATGTTTTTGAACTGGTAGGTTGGCATGTGACTGGCATGACTACGTGGAGCACCATTACATTCCCGCCAAAGCAGTACCTATTGATCTACTCACACTTGCCTGTTTTTGAACTACTAGGTTGGCAGAAGCTGGGGTTAACAGTGGGAGCTCACCCCGCTCCCCAGATTTGAGCTGCCAGCCTTTCAGCCAGCAAGTTCAGCAGTGTAGCGGTTTAACCCGCTGCACTACCAGATCAAAGTTGTTTTAATTGAATAGCCATCACTTGAAATGTATCTGGAATGGATGAGTTGATAAGATTCCCATTGGCTCCTACTAGAATTTAATGCAGCGTTTCTCAGCCTGGGGGTCGAGACCCCTGGGGGGACGCGAGGTGGTGTCAAAGGGGTCGCCAAAGACCATCAGAAAAACATAGTATTTTCTGTTGATCATGGGGGTCCTGTGTGGGAAGTTTGGCCCAATTCTATCGTTGATGCGGTTCATAATGCTCTTTGATTGCAGGTGAACTTTAAATCCCAGCAACTAGAACTCCCAAATGTCAAGGTCTACTTTCCCCAAACTCCAGCAGTGTCCACATCTGGGCATATTGAGTATTTGTACCAAATTGGGCCCAGATCCATCCTAGCTTGAGTCTCTGGATGCAAATGAACTACAACTCCAAAACTCAAGGTCAATGCCCACCAAACCCTTCCAGTATTTTCTGTTAATTATGAGAGTTCTGTGTGCCAAGATTCAGTTCACTTCCATCATTGGTGGAGTTCAGAATGCTCTTTGATTGTAGGTGAACTACAAATTCCAAGAAATTACAAGTCCCAGATGCCAAGGTCTATTTTCCCTAAACTCCACCAGTGTTTAAGGTTTGGGCATATTGGGGATTCATGCCAAGTTTGGTCTAGATTCATAGTTGTTTGAGTCCACAGTGCTCTTTGGATGTAGATGAACTACAACTCCAATACTCAAGGTCAATGCCCACCAAACCCTTCCAGGATTTTCTGTTGGTTATGGGAGTCCTGTGTACCAAGTTTGGCTCAATTCCATCACTGGGAGAGTTCAGAATGCTCTTTGATTGTAGGTGAACGATAAATTCCAGCAACCACAACTCCCAAATGTCGAGGTATTTTTTCCCCAAACTCCACCAGTGTTCACATTTGGGCATATTGAGGATTCATGCCAAGTTTGGTCCAGATTCATAGTTGTTTGAGTCCACAGTGCTCTTTGGATGTAGATGAACTACAACTCCAATACTCAAGTTCAATGCCCACCAAATTTTCTTGTTGGCCATGGGAGTTCTGCCACGTTTGGTTCAATTCCCCCACTAGTGGAGTTCAGAATGCTCTTTTATTGTAGGTGAACTATAAATCCCAGCAACTACAACTCTCAAATGACAAAAGCAATCTCCCCCCAAAAGCTCACCAGTATTCAAATGTGGACATAATGGATATTTGTGCCAAATTTGGTCCAGTGAAGGAAAATGCATCCTTCATATTTGATATTTACCGTATATACTCGAGTATAAGCCGACCCGAACAACAATAATAATAACAACAAAAAAGTAAGATAATAAATAACCTTGACTCGAGTATAAGCCAAGGGAGACTTTATCAGCCTCAAAAAAGGACTGAAAAACTAGGCTTATACTCAAGTATATACAGTACATTACGATTCATAGCAGTAGCAAATTCACAGTTATGAAAGTAGTAGTGAAAATAATGTGATGGTCGGGGGTCACCACAGCAGGAGGAATGGTCTTAAGAGGTCGCGGCATTAGGACGGTTGAGAAACCCTGGTTTGATGCTCCTCCCTTTCCCAGTCTCTCTCCTGTAGCTGCATTCCTTTCTATACCTTAGCTTCTCCTTAATGTGGCTGTTGTTTGGTATGGATTGTAATCGTATGGCCTCTCTCACTGCATGAGAATAACTCTTTCCCTCCCCACCTCGCCTCGTCTCTGTCCACACGGTCAACCCATTTCCCTTTTTCTCCCTTTCCTTCACCTCTCTCCATCTCTTCTATTTCAGAAAAGAACCGGCTACCAAAAATGCGTCCTCCGGGCTTGAAATTCCGGCCGAAGAAGCGCCCGCAAAGCCCCTACTGAGCTTGGCTCCCGTTCTGTTTGTTTCTCAGGAACTCCGCAACATCCCCAAAAAAGGAACAGTCGGACGGTTTCCTTCTGGTCCAAACTGGGACAAGGGGAACATCCTCTGCTTGTTCGGTCCTAAGTGGGGGAGTTTTGGGCACCGAGTGACCAACCCGATTGGTTCTCAAAACAAATCTCCCCCGGATCCTTACTTGAGCGAACTGAGTGCTGGTGTTTTTTGAATAATTTTCTGTTGTTTTTTAGTTTTCAGTGGTTTGTTACTGACCAGCTGACGTTGTTTTACGTTTTTATCGTGTCTGTGACATTTTCTGTTGATAAGTAAAGACAGACGCCATGTCCTGGTCTCCTTTCTGCATCTCATTGTTGTCCGTGTGTCTGTTTTGCCACTCACTCATGCGCTCCGTAAGCAGGTAATGGTTATGCCCGTTCGGTTATGGCACCAGAGGTGTAGCGTTGGCTAGAACTGTGTGCACCGCTCGACTTTTGTCCCATGGTTGAGTTCTGATTTTGTGGTGCCAAGAGATTGACCCAGAGGTAGGGCTGAACATAGAGCCTGGAGATCCGATAACTTATCCATATTCTGAGAAGAATTTAGGAAATGGGTTGTTGTAGGTTTTTTCGGGCTATATGGCCATGGTCTACTGGCAATCTCTCCTGACGTTTCGCCTACATCTATGGCAAGCATCCTCAGAGGTTGTGAGGTCTGTTGGAACTAGAAAAAGGGTTTATATATCTGTGGAAAGACCCTTTTTCCTACTTCCAACAGACCTCATGACCTCTGAGAATGCTTGCCATAGATGCAGGCGAAACGTCAGGAGAGAATGCCTCTAGACCATGGCCATATAGCCTGAAAAAACCTACAACAACCCAGTGATTCCAGCCATGAAAGCCTTCGACAATACAATTTGGGAAATTCTTCAGTCTATGTTGATTTCTAGGCTCACCAAACATCACCCAAAGAACAGGCAAGCAATTCTGTGAAATTATGTAATCTGCAGAACCAAAAGGAAAAGCAACATTTGGGGAGATGGCTAGGCTCAAACCCTTTTGGATTTGCTTTTCTGTTTTCCATTTTTCTTCTGCTCGTTGGATAAACAAGTTGAAAGCCTGCATTTCGCTCTCCCTATTGCAAAAGGCGCAGAATGTAAGGAGGGATGAAACCAAGCCAAGGGACTAGTTAGTCTGGGGAAAAGGTTTGGTTGCCAGTTTCTGGACTGGCCGATCCAGATCTTGCCTTGTCGCCAACAATATGTGTTGTTCCTCCGTTGGGGACCGCTTGCGAGGCTAAGCAAGTGATGTTTCTCTCCTAGACAAAGACGAATGCTCCAAGGATAACGGCGGATGTCAACACGAGTGCCTGAACACCTTCGGCAGCTACGAGTGCCAATGCCGCAGTGGCTTTGTGCTACACGACAACAAGCACGACTGCAAAGAAGGTGTGTGATTCACATTTCTCAGTTCCATCCCCTATCCCTTGCCCATTCTGTGGGTACAGAATGCAGTTGGGTTTGACATAGACTCTGTACATTTATTTTTATTTATCGTGTCAGGAGCAGACCAAACAGTTGTACTGCGTTTTTTTTTTAACAAACAGACAAAACACAGAATTTGCAAGCTTGGTAGTTGATTAAATGTCCTTTGACCAGTATCTGGCTCCTTGGAGTGCCTCTGGTGTTGCTGCAAGAAGGTCCTCCATGGTGCATGTGGCAGGGCTCAGGTTGCATTGCAGCAGGTGGTCAGTGGTTTGCTCTTCTCCACACTCCCATGTCGTGGACTCCACTTTGTGGCCTCATTTCTTGAGGTTGGCTCTGCATCTCGTGGTGCCAGAGCGCAGCCTGTTCAGCGCCTTCCAAGTCTCCCAGTCTTCTGTGTGCCCAGGGGGGAGTCTCCTGTTTGGTATCAGCCATGGGTTGAGGTTCTGGGTTTGAGCCTGCCACTTTTGGACTCTCGCTTGCTGAGGTGTTCCAGCAAGTGTCTCTGTAGATCTTAGAAAACTATTTCTTGATTTAAGTCATTGACGTGCTGGCTGATACTCAAACGGGATGAGCTGGAGATGTCTCTGCCTTGGTCCTTCCACTATTGGCCACTACTTCCCAGCGGATGTCAGATGGTGCAATACCGGCAAAACAGTGTAATTTTTCCAGTGGTGTTGGATGCAGACACCCGTGATAATGCAGCATGTGTCATGAAGAGCCACATCCACTGTTTTAGCGTGGTGAGATGTGTTCCACACTGGGCATGCATACTCAGCAACGGAGTAGCAAAGCACAAGGGCAGATGTCTTCACTGTGTCTGGTTGTGATCCCCAGGTTGTGCCAGCCAGCATTCGTATGTATATTGACATACACTATGGGCCCCATGGTGGCGCAGAAGGTTAAACCACTGAGCTGCTGATCTTCTTGACCGAAAGGTTGACGGTTTGAATCTGGGGAGCGGGGTAAACTCCCACTGTTAGGCCCAGCTTCTACCAATCTAGTAGTTTGTAAACATGCAAATGTGAGTAGATCAATAGGTATCGCTCCTACGGGAAGGTAATGGTGCTCCATGCAGTTATGCTGGCCACATGACCTTGGAGGTGTCTACAGACAACACCGGCTCTTCGGCTTGGAAATGGAGATGAGCACCATTCCCCAGAGCTGGGCAAAACTAGACGTAATGTCAACGGGAAACCTTTACCTTATGTACATTCTGCACTAGCCAGATGGAAACCTAGTATACAATCTTTTTTGTATCAGTGTATTCTTACATTGCCAAGATTGTTGGGAGGCAAGTTTACTTTCTTATTTAGTTGATCCGTCGTTACTCGAGGATGATTGTCTTCCAGATGTGGTGTCCTGGCAGTGGGTCTGTAGGTGGCTGTGGAGCCCGATTCTTGATCCGCATGTTCTCCTGCAGTGAGGACATTGGTTTTCAGACAGAAGGCAGTCCCGGTCGGGGTTGGCTTGACGCGCCTTCCTCTTAGCACTTTTCTCCCTTTGACCCTCCATTCATGCCTCTTCGAATTCTGCAGCACTGCTGGTCACAGCTGACCTCCAGCTAGAGTACTCAAGGGCCAGGCTTCCCAGTTCTCCGTGTTTTTGAGGTTGGCTTTGAGTCTCTTTTTAAGTCTTTAAGTCTCTTTTCCTGTCCTCCAACATTCTGTTTTCCATTATTGAGTTTGGCGTAGAGTAACTGCTTTGGGAAACGGTGATTGGGCATTCAGACAACATGGCTGGTCCACTGGAGTTGATGGCGGAGGAGCATCGCTTCAGTGCTGGGAGACAAGCGAGATCAAACCTAAAACCATTTCCCAGGATTAAATGCTAATAAAGGGAAAGGTTTTCCCCTTGACATTAAGTGTAGTTGTGTCCAACTCTCTTGCTGACCTTTTCCTGCTTACCGAGTCTTGCTTTTTTTCAGCTGGCTGTGATCACAAGATGACCTCCATCAGTGGTACCATCACCACCCCAAATTGGCCGGATAAATACCCAAGCAAGAAGGAGTGCAGCTGGGCAATAACAACGACACCCGGACACCGCGTCAAACTGGTAACACGTGGGAGAAGACGTAACTGCAATGCATATAGCAGCAAGGGTTCTGTTTTGACATACAATGGATAGATAAGTTTGGAAATTGCACAGGGGAAAGTCCTCTGCTGAGCATAAAGAAATCAAGCTTAAGTACGAGGCTCCTCCTATGCAATTGCCAAAGTTATCTATCCATTGTATGTTAAAATCGGTTGGCAGGAGCTAGGGCTAACAGCGGGAGCTCGCCCTGTCCTGCGGATTTGAACTGCCAACCTTCCGGTCAGCGGTTCAGCAGCACAAGGGTTTAACCCATTGGGTTGTTCTAGGTTTTTGGGCTGTATGGCCATGTTCTAGAAGCATTCTCTCCTGACGTTTCGCCTGCATCTATGGCAGGCATCCTCAGAAGTTCAGCAGCACAAAAGGGTTTAACCCATTGGGTTGTTGTAGGTTTTTTGGGCTGTATGGCCATGTTCTAGAAGCATTCTCTCCTGACGTTTCGCCTGCATCTATGGCAGGCATCCTCAGAAGTTCAGCAGCACAAAAGGGTTTAACCCATTGGGTTGTTGTAGGTTTTTTGGGCTGTATGGCCATGTTCTAGAAGCATTCTCTCCTGACGTTTCGCCTGCATCTATGGCAGGCATCCTCAGAAGTTCAGCAGCACAAAAGGGTTTAACCCATTGGGTTGTTGTAGGTTTTTTGGGCTGTATGGCCATGTTCTAGAAGCATTCTCTCCTGACGTTTCGCCTGCATCTATGGCAGGCATCCTCTGAAGTTCAGCAGCACAAAAGGGTTTAACCCATTGGGTTGTTGTAGGTTTTTTGGGCTGTATGGCCATGTTCTAGAAGCATTCTCTCCTGACGTTTCGCCTGCATCTATGGCAGGCATCCTCTGAAGTTCAGCAGCACAAAAGGGTTTAACCCATTGGGTTGTTGTAGGTTTTTTGGGCTGTATGGCCATGTTCTAGAAGCATTCTCTCCTGACGTTTCGCCTGCATCTATGGCAGGCATCCTCTGAAGTTCAGCAGCACAAAAGGGCCAGAATCACTGGGTTGTTGTAGTTTTTTGGGCTGTATGGCCATGTTCTAGAAGCATTCTCTCCTGACGTTTCGCCTGCATCTTTGGCAGGCATCCTCAGAGGTTGTGAGGTTTGTTGGAAACTAGGAACATTGGATTTATATATCTGTGGAAAGTCCAAGGTGGGAGAAATGAGATTAACCAGATCTCAATGTGACCAGCTCAGAATATGTGTTACTTGGAGATAACAGTGTGGGCTTCACCAATGGCAACTTTGTTTTGGTGTTTCTAAGCTTGGGAGTGATCCTGGGTTCATCGCTGAGGACTCAGAGGTGGCCAGGGGAGCTTTTGCACAGTTAAAGCTTGTGCCCCAGCTTCCCGTTCCTTGGGAAGTCTGACTTTACCACGGTGGTCCACATTCTGGTTACATCCCGTATAGACTACTGCAACGCTGTCTACGTGGGGTTGCCTTCGAAGACTGTTCGGAAGCTGCAGTTAGTCCAACGCTCGGCAGCCAGGCTACTAATGGGATTGGGGTACAGGGAGCGCACAACTCCTCTGTTGTGCCAGCTGCACTGGCTGCTAGTTAGCTTCCAAGCACGATTTAAAGTGCTGGTTTTAACCTACAAAACCCTATACGGTTCTGGCCCAGTTTACCTGTCCGAACGTATTCTCCCCTATGAACCATCAAGACTGTTAAGATCTTCTGGAGGGGCCCTGCTCTCGGTCCCGCCACCTTCACAGGACCGAGAGCAGAACAAAAGGGAGGGGGCTGACCTGATCTCATTAGGAAAGGAGTTCCATAGCCAAGGGGCAATCACTGAGAAGGCCCTGTCTCTCGTCCCCACCAAACACACCTGTGATGGTGGCGGGACTGAGAGCAGGGCCTCCCCAGAAGATCTTAATCTCTGCAGTGGTTCATAGGGGTGGTTCATAGTTGGCCATGGCGTTCTATGTGAGAAGTTTGGCCCAATGCTATGGTTGGAGGGGTTCACAATGCTCTTTGATTGTAGGTGAACTATAAATCTCAGCAACTACAACTCCCAAAGGTCAAGGTCTATTTTCCCCAAACTCCACCAGGGTTCACATTTGGGCATATTGAGTATCTGTGTCAAATTTGGTCCAGATTCATAGTACTCCCTGGATATAGGTGAACTACAACTCCAAAACTCAAAGTCAGTGCCCACCAAACCCTTCCAGTATTTTCTGTTGGTGATGGGAGAAGTGTGTGCCAAGTTTGGTTCAATTCCATTGTTGGTGGAGTTCAGAATGCTCTTTGATTGTAGGTGAACTTTAAATCCCAGCAACTACAACTCTCAAATGACAAAATCCCCCCCACCCACCCCAGTATTCAAATTTGGGCGTATGGGGAATTTGTGCCAAATTTGGTCCAGTGAATGAAAATACATCCTGCATATCAGATGTTTACATGACGATGCGTAACAGGAGCAACATTACAGTTATGAAGTAGCACCGAAAATAATTTTATGGTTGGGGGTCACCACAACATGAGGAACTGTATCAAGGGGTCGCGGCATTAGAAAGGTTGAGAAACACTACGCTAGACGCATGTTGTGTCTCCTCCTGTCCGTGTTAGCAGGCTTTCCTTTTTTGCAGACCATCCGGGAGTTGGATATCGAAGGACACCAAGAATGCACTTACGACCACCTGGAGATCTATAATGGGAAAGATGCCAAAGCGCCCGTCTTGGGTCGATTCTGTGGCTCCAAGAAGCCAGACCCCATCATCTCTTCCAGCAACAGGATGTTCCTCAAGTTCTTCTCAGATAACTCCGTCCAAAAGAAAGGCTTTGAGGCAACCTATACGTCAGGTAACACTCCCCCTTAGCTCATGCCTACCTTTGGGACCTCAACCACAAGAGTACGTTGAGTAGGATCATTGTCACAAATTACACTTGCTCTTATTGTGGCACCTTCATTCGTGTTTTTATATATACCAGCTTAAGCACCCAGCAATTCCCGGGTTAGATATTTCGTAATCTGCAACACTATTTATGAGAAGAAGTAGTTCTTTTGAGCTTTTATGAATGACCCCATTAAGAAAATGTATAAGGATGTGGGTGGACTACAACTCACTTCATGCCAGGTTAATCCCCCTCAAACCACTCCATTACTTTCTATCAGGCATAGGGATTCTGTGTGCCAAATCTGCTTAAGAGCCATTGACGGTAGGGTTTAGAGTACTCTCTGGATGTAGGGTGAACTACAACTCCCACTCGGATGGGTCAGTCCCCCAAACCCCTCCAGTATGTTCTGTTGATCAAAGGAGTTTTGTGTGCCAGGTGTGGTCCAGATCCGTCATTGGTGGGGCCAGAGTGTTCTCTGAATGCAAGGTGAACTACAACTCCCACCCTGATGGGTCAGTCCCCCAAACCCCTCCAGTATGTTTTGTTGGTCATGGGAGTTTTGTGTGCCAAGTGTGGTCCAGATCCATCATTGGTGAGGTTCAGAGTGCTCTCTGAATGCAAGGTGAACTACAACTCCTATCCGGGTGGATCACTCCACCAAACCCTTCCATTATTTTCTGTTGCCGAAGGGATTCTGTGTGCAAAATCTGCTCAAGATCCATCAACAGTGGGGTTTAGCGTGCTCTCTGGTTGTAGGGTGAACTACAACTCCCACTTGGATGGGTCAGTCCCCCAAACTCCTCCAGTATGTTCTGTTGGTCATGGGAGTTTTGTGTGCCAAGTGTGGTCCAGATTCGTCATTGGTGGGGCCAGGGTGTTCTCTGAATGCAAGGTGAACTACAACTCCTATCCGGGTGGATCACTCCACCAAACCCTTCCATTATTTTCTGTTGCCGACAGGGATTCTGTGTGCGAAATCTGCTCAAGATCCATCAAATGTGGGGTTTAGCGTGCTCTCTGGTTGTAGGGTGAACTACAACTCCCACCTGGGTGGGTCAGTCTCCCAAACCTCTCCAGTATGTTCTGTTGGTCATGGAAGTTTTGTGTGTCATGTGTGGTCCAGCCCAACATTGGTGGGGTTCAGAGTGCTCTCTGAATGCAGGGTGAACTACAACTCCCAGCTGCAAACCCCTCCAGTTGGTCATGAGAGTTTGGTCATGAGAGTTTGGTCATGAGAGTTTGGTCATGAGAGTTCGATCATGAGAGTTCGGTCATGAGAGTTTGGTCATGAGAGTTCGGTCATGAGAGTTCGGTCATGAGAGTTTGGTCATGAGAGTTCGGTCATGAGAGTTCGGTCATGAGAGTTCGGTCATGAGAGTTTGGTCATGAGAGTTCGGTCATGAGAGTTCGGTCATGAGAGTTTGGTCATGAGAGTTCGGTCATGAGAGTTTGGTCATGAGAGTTCGGTCATGAGAGTTTGGTCATGAGAGTTCGGTCATGAGAGTTTGGTCATGAGAGTTCGGTCATGAGAGTTTGGTCATGAGAGTTCGGTCATGAGAGTTTGGTCATGAGAGTTCGGTCATGAGAGTTTGGTCATGAGAGTTCGGTCATGAGAGTTTGGTCATGAGAGTTCGGTCATGAGAGTTTGGTCATGAGAGTTCGGTCATGAGAGTTTGGTCATGAGAGTTCGGTCATGAGAGTTCGATCATGAGAGTTCGGTCATGAGAGTTTGGTCATGAGAGTTCGGTCATGAGAGTTTGGTCATGAGAGTTCGGTCATGAGAGTTTGATCATGAGAGTTTGGTCATGAGAGTTCGATCATGAGAGTTCGGTCATGAGAGTTTGGTCATGAGAGTTCGGTCATGAGAGTTCGGTCATGAGAGTTTGGTCATGAGAGTTCGATCATGAGAGTTCGGTCATGAGAGTTTGGTCATGAGAGTTCGGTCATGAGAGTTCGGTCATGAGAGTTTGGTCATGAGAGTTTGGTCATGAGAGTTCGGTCATGAGAGTTCGGTCATGAGAGTTTGGTCATGAGAGTTCGATCATGAGAGTTCGGTCATGAGAGTTTGGTCATGAGAGTTCGATCATGAGAGTTCGGTCATGAGAGTTTGGTCATGAGAGTTCGATCATGAGAGTTCGGTCATGAGAGTTCGGTCATGAGAGTTCGGTCATGAGAGTTCGGTCATGAGAGTTTGGTCATGAGAGTTTGGTCATGAGAGTTCGGTCATGAGAGTTCGGTCATGAGAGTTTGGTCATGAGAGTTCGATCATGAGAGTTCGGTCATGAGAGTTTGGTCATGAGAGTTTGGTCATGAGAGTTCGGTCATGAGAGTTTGGTCATGAGAGTTTGGTCATGAGAGTTCGGTCATGAGAGTTCGGTCATGAGAGTTTGGTCATGAGAGTTCGGTCATGAGAGTTCGGTCATGAGAGTTTGGTCATGAGAGTTTGGTCATGAGAGTTCGGTCATGAGAGTTCGGTCATGAGAGTTCGGTCATGAGAGTTCGGTCATGAGAGTTCGGTCATGAGAGTTTGGTCATGAGAGTTTGGTCATGAGAGTTCGGTCATGAGAGTTCGGTCATGAGAGTTTGGTCATGAGAGTTCGGTCATGAGAGTTTGGTCATGAGAGTTCGGTCATGAGAGTTTGATCATGAGAGTTCGGTCATGAGAGTTTGATCATGAGAGTTCGGTCATGAGAGTTTGGTCATGAGAGTTCGGTCATGAGAGTTCGGTCATGAGAGTTCGGTCATGAGAGTTCGGTCATGAGAGTTCGATCATGAGAGTTCGGTCATGAGAGTTTGGTCATGAGAGTTCGGTCATGAGAGTTTGGTCATGAGAGTTCGGTCATGAGAGTTTGATCATGAGAGTTCGGTCATGAGAGTTCGATCATGAGAGTTCGGTCATGAGAGTTTGGTCATGAGAGTTCGGTCATGAGAGTTCGGTCATGAGAGTTCGGTCATGAGAGTTTGGTCATGAGAGTTCGATCATGAGAGTTCGGTCATGAGAGTTTGGTCATGAGAGTTCGGTCATGAGAGTTTGGTCATGAGAGTTCGGTCATGAGAGTTCGATCATGAGAGTTCGGTCATGAGAGTTCGGTCATGAGAGTTCGATCATGAGAGTTCGGTCATGAGAGTTTGGTCATGAGAGTTCGGTCATGAGAGTTCGGTCATGAGAGTTCGGTCATGAGAGTTTGGTCATGAGAGTTCGGTCATGAGAGTTTGGTCATGAGAGTTTGGTCATGAGAGTTCGGTCATGAGAGTTTGGTCATGAGAGTTTGGTCATGAGAGTTCGGTCATGAGAGTTTGGTCATGAGAGTTCGGTCATGAGAGTTCGGTCATGAGAGTTTGGTCATGAGAGTTCGGTCATGAGAGTTCGGTCATGAGAGTTCGGTCATGAGAGTTCGGTCATGAGAGTTCGATCATGAGAGTTCGGTCATGAGAGTTTGGTCATGAGAGTTTGGTCATGAGAGTTCGGTCATGAGAGTTCGGTCATGAGAGTTCGATCATGAGAGTTCGGTCATGAGAGTTTGGTCATGAGAGTTTGGTCATGAGAGTTTGGTCATGAGAGTTCGGTCATGAGAGTTTGATCATGAGAGTTCGGTCATGAGAGTTTGATCATGAGAGTTTGGTCATGAGAGTTTGGTCATGAGAGTTTGGTC
>NW_026847882.1:1529709-1557657 GCF_025583915.1 Anolis sagrei ordinatus | reverse complement strand
AGCAAGGTCCAGTCTCGATAAAATAGTGAAGAGTAGAGACATCAGACTGGCAACAAAGATCCGCCTAGTCAAGGCCGTGGTATTCCCTGTAGTTACCTACGGATGTGAGAGCTGGACCTTAGGGAAGGCTGAGCGAAGGAAGATCGATGCTTTTGAGCTGTGGTGCTGGAGGAAAGTGCTGAGAGTGCCTTGGACTGCGAGAAGATCCAACCAGTCCATCCTCCAGGAAATAAAGCCCGGCTGCTCACTGGAGGGAAAGATACTAGAGACAAAGTTGAAGTACTTTGGCCACATCAGGAGGAGACAAGAAAGCCTAGAGAAGACAATTATGCTGGGGAAAGTGGAAGGCAAAAGGAAGAGGGGCCGACCAAGGGCAAGGTGGATGGATGGCATCCTTGAAGTGACTGGACTGACCTTGAGGGAGCTGAGGGTGGTAACGGCCGACAGGGAGCTCTGGCGTAGGCTGGTCCATGAGGTCACGAAGAGTCGGAGACGACTGAACGAATGAACAACAACAACACAAGGTCCTCAAAAGAAACACCAGTCTTCCATCAGACAACAGTCGATGAACTAAGTCCTTAGCAGCAGACACAAAGCAGATTCCATTGGAGTGAAAACAGCAGTATCAGGGTCGTTGTTACCAGCGAAAGCTGGCTACGCCTTCCTCTGATTTATAGCCCTGCATTCCCCACACAGGAGATGGTAGGGAGTTTCCCAATTAGCTCAGCGTTTTTAGCACCTATTCTGGCTGAATGGCGTCTGTGCTCTGTCTCTTTTCGTCTCTCTAGAAATATTGGCGCTTTCAAACCCTCATCATCTGATTCTTCTTCTCCCTCCAAATCCTGAGCACTTTCCTGCTCCCCTTCCTCTTCCAAAGACGAGGAATCCCCAACATCACGCTATCTCCTCAAGGGGACTCAAGGCAGATCACAGTAATAATAATAATAATAATAATAATAATAATAATAATAATAATACTTTATTTGTACCCCGCTACCATCTCCCCAAGGGACTTGGTGCGCCTTACATGAGGCCGAGCCCACAATTCATCAGCAAAACAACAACAACAGTAATACAAAAAAATAAAATGAAACTCATAAACAAAAAACAAGCAGTAAGCATTAACAATAGCACAACAAAGCTTAAAAACCTATGGCTGGGCCAAATGTAATAATTAAAATTAAAAAAACATGCTGAGCATGACCAGGTGAAATATATAACTAGGATAGAATTTCGGAGAGGAAGGGGCGTGCAGACAATCCTAAATCATTGATAAAGTGCATTGAGGGACATATTGCTGGGAGTTTCCTTCTTCTGGGAAGGCACACTGGAACAACCACGTTTTCAGGCTCCTCCTAAAGACTGCCAGAGTTGGGGCATGCCTAATGTCCTTAGGGAGTGAGTTCCAGAGTTGAGGAGCCACCACCAAGAAGGCCCTCTCCCTCATCCCCACCAATCGCACCTGCGATGGAGGTGGGAGCGTGAGCAGGGCCTCTCCAGGTGATCGAAGAGATCGTGTGCGTTTGTATATAGAAATGTGGTCACGAAGGTAGGGGGGTCCCAAACCGTTTAGGGCTTTGTAAGTAAGAACCTGCACTTTGAATTGGGACCGGAAAATGAATGGTAGCCAATGGAGCTCCTTAAACAGGAGGGTTGACCTCTCTCTGTAAGGAGCACCAGTAAACAACCTGGCCACCGCCCGTCGGACCAATTGAAATTTCCAGGCCGTTTTCAAGGGCAGCCCCACATAGAGTGCATTACAGTAGTCCAATCTGGCGGTGACCAAGGTGTGGACCACCCTGGCCAGATCCGCCTTCACGAGATACGGTTGCAGTTGGCGCATGAGTCTTAGTTGTGCAAAGGCCCTCCCGGCCACCGCCGACGCGTAAGCAATGAGTCCAGGAAGACACCCAGACTGCAGACCTGTGTGCAGAGTGCAACCCCGTCCAACACAGGTTGCCACCCTATGCCCTGATCCGGTTTACGATTGATCAGGAGGACCTCTGTCACATACGTGCCAAACATTAAATGAACAGAAAGAGACAGAAACAAACAGCCACAATGCAAGGGATTGTGGCGCAGGAGGCTGAGTGTCAGCTGCATTAAGATCACTCTGACCAAAAGGTCATGAGTTCGAAGCCAGCCCGGGTTGGAGTGGGTTTCCAACCAAATTGTGTAGCCTGTTGTTGACCTTTGAAACCCGAAAGACAGTTGCATCTGTCAAGTAGGAAAATTAGGTACCACCTTAAAGTGTGGGGAGGCTACATTAACTGATTTATGAGGCCATAAAGAAGACTCCAGCAAAGCATTCCAGCGGGGAAGCATGCGGGGAATGCGGAAGTGCTTCATCAGTGTCGTAGATGGACGAGGAAAGCGACAGCTCCCCTGGTGGCCAGAAAAAGTGAAATAGCCTCTGTGTATGTCTGTCTATGTTTGTATGTCAAAAATTGGCATTGAATGTTTGCCATATATGTGTACACTGTAATCCGCCCTGAGTCCCCTGCACGGTGAGGAGAAGGGCGGAATAGAAAAGCTGCAAATAAATAAGGTGATTCCAGCAGCCAATATGAGAAGGTCTTTAGAGTCGAAAGCCACTTCAGCTTCCCAATTAACCTGCCCTGCTGTCTTTCTCCCTTCTAGCCCCCAGAAGAGGTCTATTCCGCGGGTGACTCTGTGATGGTGAGATTCCACTCGGACGACACCATCAACAAGAAGGGTTTCCATCTACGATACACCAGCACCAAATTCCAGGATACGCTGCACACACGGAAGTGACGCCCCGGCCCTCCCGGGCGACAGAGAACGGGCTTCCCTCCCGCGACCGACCGGAGGGACAGATCTCTGCCGTCGACAAAGACACCCACGGAGGAAATGCAGATAGACTGGAAAGCGAAATACACAGTACACCTCAGAGTGTGAAACACTCACGCAGAAATCACGGTGCTGCCAGCCGCTCTCAAAGACTCAAAGGCTTGGGGAAGGGGGGAGGGAGTCCTGTCCCTTTTCTTCTTTTCTGTTGTTTTTAAATGTCCATTTCTGTGCCTCTTTTGTGTCTTGAGCAGAGTGTCTTCGGGACTAACCACTTTGCAGCTTCCATTTACAGTTTGATTCCCCCCCCCTTCCCCTTTTCTACACTGTCCTCCCCCAATCCTGGAGGTTATGGTTTAAAGTCACGCTGGGCCATTCCACCCGGTCATAAACTCCCTAAAGCAGGTTTCCCAGAAACGATACCCGAGTGTCTACAGACCCAAACGCAGTGGAGAGACTGCAAATGCTTGCAGAAGCTGTCTGTCTGTTGTAATGACGTAATAAACACACTTTCTTGTACTTCTAAGGAAATGCCCATCCACTTCTTTTACACCTTTGCCATTTTGGAGGGTTATTGTTCCATGCTTCCATTTAAAAAAAAAAAGTAACTTGAAGACTTTCTTGCTTCTTCATTAACTTTTTTTTAATTTTTAAATTAAAATTTGAATTGGAACAAAAGCAAAAAAACCCCGCAGTTCCAACTTTTGGAGTCCACTTCGGAGCCCAAGCAGAGAGATTGCATTATTATTCTTAGATGCAGAGGAAGCATTTGACAACGTGCAATGGGACTACTTGATTAAAGTATTGGACCATTCTGGAGTGGGTCCACATTTCAGAAAGGCCATAGGAGCCATTTACTCAAGACAAAGGGCTAAACTAAAAAAAAATTATTTATTTCTCGTGTCAGGGCAGCCAGTCAATTATATTACATTTCTAACAGAACAAAGCAAACAAACAGAGAAAATACAAAATGTGTGAGTTTGGTAGTTGATTAAATGTCCTTTGACCAGTCTCTGGCCACTTGGAGTGCCTCTGGTGTTGCTGCAAGGAGGTCCTCCCTTGTGCATGTGGCAGGGCTCAGGCTGCATTGCAGCAGGTGGTCAGTGGTTTGCTCCTCTTTGTGGCCCCATTTCTTAAGATTGGCTCTGCATCTCGTGGTGCCAGAGCGCAGTCTGTTCAACGCCTTCCAAGTCGGCTAGTCCTCTGTGTGCCCAGGGGGGAGTCTCTCATTTGGTATCAGCCATTGGTTGAGATTCTGGGTTTGAGCCTGCCACTTTTGGACTCTCGCTTGCTGGGGTGTTCCAGCTAGTGTCTCTGTAGATCTTTGAAAACTATGTCTGGATTTAAGTCGTTGACGTGCTGGCTGATACCCAAACGGGATGAGCTGGAGTTGTCTCTGCCTTGGTCCTTTCACTATTGGCTGCTACTTCCCAGCGGATGTCAGGTGGTGCAATACCAGCTAAGCAGTGTAATTTCCCCAGTGGTGTAGGGCGCAGGCACCCCGTGATAATGCGGCATGTCTCATTAAGAGCCACATCCACTGTTTTAGTGTGGTGAGATGTGTTCCACACTGGGCATGCATACTCAGCAGCAGAGTAGCACAACACAAGGGCAGATGTCTTCACTGTGTCTGGTTGTGATCCCCAAGTTGTGCCAGTCAGCTTTCGTATGATATTGTTTCTAGCGCCCACTTTTTGCTTGATATTCAGGCAGTGCTTCTTGTAGGTCAGAGCACGGTCCAGAGTGACTCCTCCCAGGTATTTGGGTGCGCTGCAATGCTCCCGTGGGATTCCTACCCAGGTGATCTTCAGAGCTCGGGATGCTTCTCTGTTCTTGAGATGAAAGGCACATGTCTGAACTAAAAATAAATGACCAAATGTCAAGTTATATAGAAATTCAAAAAGGAACAAGACAAGGCTGTCCCCTATCACCGCTATTGTTTATTTGGATATTAGAAATCTTGAACGGAAGAATTAGAGAAGCAAGTGAAGTCAAAGGAGTTAAGGTAAAAGGGTATGAATTTAAAGGGAAAGCATATGCAGATGACGTGGTTTGTTTTTTAACGGACGCATACTTTATTGGAGATTATCAATAAATTTAGCACAGCGTCAGGTTTTAAAATTAATAAAGAGAAATCAGTATTTCTAACTAAGAACTTATCTACAAGCAATATTGCTAAATTGGAGAAACTAACTAATTGCAAGGTAGTGCCAAAAGTAAAATATCTTGGAATATGGCTCTCCAACAAAAATAGTAAACTTTACCAAAATAATTATGACAAAACATGAAAGGAGATCAAAAGAGACCTCGTAAACTGGCAAAGACTTCAACTTACCTGGTTAGGGAGGGTAGCGGTTATAAAAATGACGGTATTACCTAAAATGTTGTTTTTGTTTCAAAGCTTACCGATTATCAAGGGAGTAAAGGTTTTCAAAAAATGGAAGAGAAATTTCCAAGGCAAAAAAGCCAGAATTGCTTATAGGAACCTTATTGATGGGAAAGACAGAGGGGGCAGAACATGTTGGGTGTTGGCTTCTCTTGGGTTCCTCTTCGCCTTTGGATTCTGGGTAACTCGGACTTCCTGAAATCCTTCCGGAGAGCTTCTTAATGCGAAGGGATGATTGTAGCCATGTCAGAGACTGGGAATTTAGGGTGACGGGGCCCATAGGGCAGGGAGGAAACGAGATTCCAATGAGGTTTTTCAACAAGGCTGATCAACATTGAGACGGATAGTCCTTGACCATTCAGGTCAAAGAACAAAGACTGTCCACCCCTTGTGGCGCACTTAACAAAGCTTTTATATCAAACAAGTAAAAACAACACTCAAGCAACTTCTGATTGGTTCTTCTATGTTTTTAACATCAAAGCCTATCAATGATTCTGTTGAATGTCTGACCCTGAGCTGTGGCCAGGGGCGGCTCGTCCATTACGCGAAGTAAGCGGTCGCAGAAGACTTTTTTTTGCCAGGGGCGCAGAGGCGCTTCTGTAAATGCCCCTCGACCGCCACTTGAGGAGCGCCCCCTCAGCTCACAACAGCCCTAGCAGTCCGGGGGGAGCCTCGGCTTTCTTGCCTCGCTGCTGGGCGATCCTCTTCCCAAAGGGGCCGGGCCCTTGAGCCTCGCCTAGCCCCTCTCGTTCCTGCTCCACCCGGCCACCGGGTGCGCGAGCAGAGCCGGCACTCAATCGTTCTCCGCATTCAATCCCTTCCCCATGACTGGCTCCCTTTCCTGATCCCCCGCCGCTCCACCCGCCTCCTCTCCTCTCCCCAATCCGTGGGTGGGCCAAGGGGCGGAGCCGCCGCACCTGGCCCGCTTTGGGGCCAGAGGCGTGCCTGAAGATCCCAGCGTGCGCACCAAAAGTTGCCTCTTCTCCTGACTTTTTCTTCAGCCATTGGGACCGAGAGAGAGAGAGAGAGAGCCCCTCCGGCTGGAGGTCTCTCCCACCTCCGCTCCCTCCTTTGTTTTTGCGCCTACCTTCAGGAAAGGTGGGCATCTCCACTCTGTCTCTCTCTCTTGGTCCCAATGGCTGAGGAGAAAGTCAGGAGAAGAGGTGACTTTTGGTGCACACGCCGGGGTCTTCAGGCACGCCTCCGGACCCAAAGCGGGCCAGGCAAGGGAGCAAAAGCAGCAAGTGTAGTTACTGGGATGTATAGTTCACCTAAAATCAAAGAGCATTCTGAACTCCACCAATGATGGAATTGAACCAAATATGGCACACAGAACTCCCACGACGAACAGAAAATATATATCAATGATTGGTTGGGGGGGGGGGGCCAAAATACTGTTTGCTTACCGTTGAAAATTACCTAGGGCCGCCTCTGGCTGTGGCTTATCTATATGCAAGTTGCTTATCCATGGCTGAAAGAATTTTAAGGAGTAAGGGAGTGAGGGAGTGCATTTTGTTTGTATCTTTGAACAAAGAACACAGAGAACAATCATTCTTTCTCTATGCACCAGCAGTTCTTGGCAAGCAAGGTTTTCTCTATAGACAGGGATTCTGGGACTTGTAATAATTGGGAATTTATTTTTCTAAATCATGTCCCTCTCAGCCATACAGAGATTGTAGGACAGGTATGGGCACACCTAGGCACGGGGCCCAGATGCAGCCCCTTGCGCTCTTTTCTCAGGCTCTATCCTCTCTCAACATCTTATCCTTCCTTCCTTCTCACTTTCCTTCCTCCTTTCCTTCCTTCCTTACCAACCTCTTGCTCCCTCCCTCCTTTCCACCCTGTTTCTTTCCTTCCTTCTCTTTGCTCCCTTTCTCCTTCCAACCTTCCTTTCTTCGGGTTCTTGTAAATTTTTTCGGGCTATATGGCCATGTTCTAGAGGCATTCTCTCCTGACATTTCACCTGCATCTATGGCAGGCATCCTCAGAGGTAGTGAGGTCTGTTGGAACTAGGAAAAATGGGTTTATATATCTGTGGAATGACATGGGTGGGGCAAAGGACTCTTGTCTGTTGGAGGGAGGTGTGAATGTTTCAACTGACCACCTTCATTAGCATTTGATGCCCGGGGAGTGCTTGGGGCAATCTTTTGTTGAGAGGTGATTAGATGTCCCTGATTGGTTCCTCTCTAGGTTCTTGTAGGTTTTTTCGGGCTATAGGGCCATGTTCTAGAGGCATTTCTCCTGACGTTTTCGCCTGCATCTATGGCAACCATACCTCTGAGGATGCTTGCCATAGATGCAGGCAAACGTCAGGAGAAATGCCTCTAGAACATGGCCCTATAGCCCGAAAAAACCCACAAGAACCTAGTGATTCCGGCCATGAAAGCCTTCGACAATACATTGTTTCCTCTCTGTTGTTTTGCTGTTGTAATTTTAGAGTTTTTTTAATACTGGTAGCCAGATTTTGTTCATTTTCTGTTGAAATTGTCCACATGCTTGTGGATTTCAATGGCTTCTCTGTGTAGCCTGACATGGTGGTTGAGAGTGGTCCAGCACTACTACAACAAAACAACAGCGGAAGCTATCAGGGACATCAAATCACCTCTCAAAAAAAGATTGCCCCAGGCACTAACAAGCCAAACCAAACAACTGCCAGGCCATCAAATGCTAATCAAGATGGTCAGTTGAAACAATCACACCTAGCTCCAGCAGACAAGAGTCCTTTGTCCCACCCTGGACATTCCACAGATATATAAACCCATTTTCCTAGTTCCAACAGACCTTGCTACCTCTGAGGATGCTTGCCATAGATGCAGGCGAAACGTCAGGAGAGAATGCCTCTAGAACATGGCCATACCAAACCTACAACAACCTTAGTGATTCCAGCTTGAAAGCCTTCGACAATACATCTTCCTTTCTTCTTTTGTTCCTTCCTCCTTTCCTCCTGGGGGATGTTCAGCTGGGAGAAGAGAAGGTCGAGAGAGAACAGGACAACCATGTTTCCAGATCTGAAAGAGTGTCCCACTGAGGAGGAGGAGGAGGGGAGTGGGGGGAACTGGTTTTCTGCTGCCCTAGAGGCCAGAGCACAAGAAGGGAGCCATGGCTTCAAATGGCAGGGAAAGAGAGTCGAATTGGAAGAACTTCTTGAGAGTAAGAGCTGTTGGAGAGTGGCACAGGCTGCCTGGGAGTCTGGTGGAGTCTCCTTCTCTGGAGGCTTTTCCGCAGAGGCTGTCTACTCGGAGTGCTTCAGTTGTGCCTTCTTGCATATCATGGGGTTGGACTGGATGGCCCTTGGTGGTCTCTTCCAGCTCTAGGATTCTAGGATTCTATCTCTGGAGTAGGCAATACGGGGTCTCATGGAGACACTTTTTCTCTCCTGTCCACCATCTCACCCTGACCAAGGCCAACCCTTTTGGGATCTAAACGTTTCCTATCTTTCCTTCACTTTCTGCTTCCGAAAGAGAAGAGGAAGGGGAGGAAAGGCCAGGGAGGAAAGGGGCTTGGGGAGAACTTCCTCCCAGCCTGCCCACCCCACTCCAGTCCACCCCAAGTTATAAAGTTTGCCCATGCTTGTTGTAGGAGATGCTTCCATACACTCATAGTGGCACATAGGTGCCGTCACTTGGTAGCCACTTTGCCACTGGGGCAGAAGGCAGAGGACACCTTTGGGGAGCATGCCACATTGTCTCTTGGTTTTGATGGCCTCCTGCAATGTCCGCAGCAGTGAAGCCTAGTCTGCCCCAGGGATCATGGTCCCTTTTGCTAGGAAATCCATTCATACTCCTTTGTGCTGGTCCCAAAATACTGTGAGGATGACCTTGCCTGCCGAGAGTTGGGCACGTGCCTTCTTTGGAGGAGGTGAGTCAAGATGCTTCCATGGCATCAACTGGACTTGAGTCTCAGGATCAGAGTCATGGACCCAGTTTTCTTCCTGTGTGTTCAGTCTGTTGAAAAACTCCTCCTGGCTTCCATGGCACATCATTGTTAAGAGAGCCTGAGAGTATTCAACTCGTTCCTGCTTCTGGAAAGGTGTGAGAAGCCGAGGGACCCAGCAAATGGAGACCTTACACAGGTGAAGATGGTCTTGGATATTTTCTTTTCCATGGACTCCACACTCATCTTGATATTTTGGGCTAGGTGGTGAATGGTTACGCAGAGATTTTCCAAAATGATGAACTCCACTTGCTGGATGGTGTGTTCATCAGGAGCATAGTGGGGTTACCCTGGAATTGGAGCTGTTTCCACCAAAGTCTGACCACATTTGAACTGACAATGCCAGTTCTTGACTCCATCATATGATGGGGAGTCATCCCCATAACTTTCTTTCATCTCATTGAACATCTCCTTTGTTGTGCTGCCTATCAAGGAAAGGAACTTGGTGACTGCTCTGTACTCCTCTGGGTCCATTCTCAAACCTCACAACACTTCAGCACCTGTCACATCAAGACCATTCTCAGTTCAGAGTTGTAAATTGACACGTAACCTATAGAGACATATATCATTACGCATGTGCTGTTTCAGCATCCTGTGATAAATAAAAGTGGGTTGGGGAAAATCTTTCAGGAATGCCCCTCGTATCTTACTTCTTGCTCCCACCCTCCCTCACTTCTTCTCAGACTCTCCTTCCTTCCCTCTCTCCTTGCTTCCCTCCCTCCTTTTCCTTCCTTTTTCCCCCTCCCTCCTTCCTTTAACTCTCCTCTTCCTTCCCTCCCTCTCTCAATCTCTCTTTCCCTTCCTCCTATCCTTCCTTCTTTCTTCTTCCTTCCTTCCTTCTCCTTCCTTCCCTCCTCTCCTTCTTCCTTCCTCCCTCTTTTCTCTTTTTCTTCCCTCCCTCCCTCCTTCCTCCCTCCCTCCACCCCTCCTTCCCTCCTTCCTTCCTTCCTTCTTTCCTTCTTCCCTTCTTCCCTTCTTTCCTCCCTTCCATTGCATCCCCAGTCTGCCTCAAATACTTTTCCTTTCCATCTGCATGCTTCCTTCTCCTTTCAGTGACATAGCTTTGAAAAGGGTCAGATCAAGGTCCAGGGCTTTCTAAATCTGTGTGTCGTTGGGCGAGTAAGTTTAAAGATGTTGAGGTGGAAATATCTGACTTGCATGACAAACAAAGAGTTGGACATCCTGTGACAGCAACCACCGAGTATCACAAGCAAAAGATTGACAGATTGATTCAGGACGATCGTCATATCACTCAGAAATTTCAAGTATAATCGGCATTTCACAAGAACGTGTGGGTCACATTATTGCTTTGCTTGGCTATCGGAAGATCTGTCCATGATGGGTACCCAGGATGCTGACGCCTGAAACTCGCCCAACCATGCACAGTACTCATATCATCACAATCACCATAAACAGTTTGCATTCTCTGATTAATCTCCTTTGGGGTGACATCTTCTGCTGCCAAGAATTCAATGACTGCACGTTGCTTAAGTCTCATTGACCGACCGTCTGTGCAGGGTTCCATACTTTGCACTGAACAAGCCAGTACCTATCCTATGCCAGTATTGCCATCTGTTGAAGAGTTACAAAGATAGAGGCATTACACAACTGTTCAATACTAAGGCTTCCCGCCAAAATGGAACTGTAGAGGAGAGTCTACTGAGCAAGCCAGTACCTGCCGCATACGTTGCTTAAGTTGCATTGACTGACCGTCTGCGCAGGGTTCCATACTTTGCACTTTAACAACACAACCATTCAATGCTAAGGCTTCCCGCCAAAATGGAACTGTAGAGGGGAGTCTACTGAACAAGCCAGTCCCTGCCCTATAACAGTACCGCCATCTGTTGAGGAGTTACGAAGGTGGAGGCATTACTTTTCATTCAACCCTCATACAACTGGACCAAAACGTAGCCACAGATGAGATTTTCGTGGAAACGGCAGAGCAAGAAGTTGGTTTTGATATATTGTGCCAAAACTCAAAGAAGTGCTTTCAGTGCTCAAGGATAAAGGCCGCTACAAGGTAAGTGCAGTGTAGACAGGTCCTGAGAGACAGGCATGGCACCTAAAGTGTAGTCATGCTTATGACATCAACTCTGTAGCCGCTGATGTCACAGAACCTCTGGTCTCTTTGGCCCATTGCAAGCCATGAAGAGCAAAGGTGAGCATGAAGATGGGGTAAGCGATAACCAACAATAGAATGGACCTTGGCAAGACCAAGTGGCGAGACCTTGGCCTCACTCCCAGGCAGCTCTCCAGAAAGGTTGGGGTCACCTACTCGATGGCCGAATTCATCACCCAGAGCTACCGCATGCCGGTCCGCATTCAAAGCCCGCCAACACCTTGCGCCCGCTCCCCTCGACGTCCCCAGAAGCCTCCAAAGAAGAACCGATGTAAGGTCAACCTGACCTACAAAGGGGGATGTGGTGGGGTGCCTCATTTTACAGCCCCGCCCGCATCTTGTAGACGGAAAAGAGAAAAATCAGGTCAGGAGCCAAGTGAGTGCAAACGTCCTTCTACATCTCATGCTTATTACATCCAAGCCAAAGAGCCGTGTGAGTCCGAGGATCCTCCAAGAAGCCAGGCAAGTGACCAAGGCAGCTGTCAGACACATACCTCGTCTTGTAGCAGCTTCTTCAGTCCAAAGAGTCCTAAGGCCAGTCCTTTTCCAAAGGTGAAATGTTCCAGAGGAAGGAAAAGACCTGAGCAAAGCAGGATCGAGGAGAAGCGCACAGAAGCCAATGTCCAATGCCGCTGCACCATCCCTCCTTGCAAGAAGAAACGCCGGATCTTTCCCATAGACATCCACCTAGACGTACCTCTAAATATATTTCTGGATGACGAAGAGGGGGTCGAGTTGGATGAAGTTGAGGCCCAGCCGTGCCAGAAAAGGAAATGCAAGAGCATGGGCGTCCAAGTCTCATCCCATCACGACGAGAGCGTCTGTGAACAGCCAGACTACGAATGTCAACGGACGGAAGAACGGAGGAAGTCATGGTGTGAAGAGATAGAAGAAGAGGAAGATCCAGAGATGGAGAGTGCTCTCCTTCAGAAGGGTCACGGCTTGGGAAGCGACTGCGGCAAGAAGTCACCACGCAAAGCGGAATGTCAGGTTCCTTTGTGGGAAAAGGTGAAGGAGTGCATGACTTTCCTTGAGACTCTTTTGATCTCTATAATAAATAAATATTAGCTGCTCTACCTAACTCATTTGGGGGCCGGGATTATATTTCCATTTATATTATTTTGCATTGATCAGCAGTTGAAGTAGTGCCCTTTCAGAGTGTATCTACACAGTGGAGTTACTTACTTACTTACTTACTTACTTACTTACTTACTTAGGCGATAATAATATAATCTATATATATAAAACTGCTCTGTGCATAATGAGTACCTTAAAAACAAAAGAACCAATGAACGAAATCACACCCAATTTGGCAACAAAACGTCTCACTACACAAGGAGTGACCATCACTCAAAACATTATGAGTTTGTCATTTGGGAGTTGTAGTGGCTGGGATTTATAGTTCACCTACAATCAAGGAGCATTCTGAACTCCATCAACAATGGAATTGAACTAAACTTGGCACACGGAACTCCCATGACCAACGGAAAATACTGGAACGTTTTGGTGGGCACTGACCTTGAGTTTTGGAGTTGTAGTTCACCTACATCCAGAGATCTGGACCAAACTGTACACAAACACTCAATATTCCCAAATGTGAACACTGGTGGAGTTTGGGAAAAATAGAATCTTGACATTTGGGAGTTGTAGTTGCTGGGATTTATAGTTCACCTACAACCACAGAGCTTTCTGAACCCCACCAACGATAGAATTGGGCCAAACCTGCCACACAGAACCCCCATGTGGGCCACAGCAACGCGTGGCAGGGGATGGCTAGTAATAATAATAATAATAATAATAATAATAATAATAATAATACTTTATTTGTACCCTGCTGCCATCTCCCCAAGAGACTCGGTGCGGCTGACATGAGGCCGGGCCCACAATACAACAATAAACAATAGCAACAGTAATACAAAACAATAAGTAAACTCATAACCAAAAATAAGCAACAAACATTTACAATAACACGACGCATTTAAAAAACCTATGGCTGGGCCAAAGATAATAATTAAAAATTTTAAAATACTGCTGGACATGACAAGGTGACATATAACTAGGATAGAAGTTTTGGAGAGGGATGAAGTGTGCAGACAATCTTAGATCACTAATAAGGTGCATTTAGGGACATATTGCTGGGAGTTTCCTTATTCTGGGAAGGCACACTGAAACAACCACGTTTTCAGGCTCCTCTTTAAGATTGCCAGAGTTGGGGCATGCCTGGTGTCCTTGGGGAGAGAGTTCCAGGGTCAGGGGGCCACCACCAAGAAGGCTCTCTCCCTCGTCCCCAGCAATTGCACTTGCGATGGAGGTGGCAGTGCGAGCAGGGCCTCTCCAGATGATCGAAGGGATTGTTTGGGTTCGTATACAGAGATGCGGTCACGCAGGTAGGCGGGTCCCAAACCGTTCAGGGCTTTGTAGGTAAGAACCTACACTTTGAACTGAGTCCAGAAAATGAATGGCAGTAAATGGAGCTCCTTAAACAGGAGGGTTGACCGCTCCCTGCAAGAAGCACCAGTTAGTAACCAGGCTGCTGCCCGTTGCACCAATTGACATTTCCGGGCCGTCTTCAAGGGCTGCCCCACGTAGAGTGCGTTATAGTAATACTTACTTACTTAGGAGATCCCTCGTACTCCGAGGATGATGGTCCTCCAAGTTTGGTGTCCTGGGGGTGGGTTCGTAGGTGACTGTGGAGCCCTATTCTTGATCTGCATCTTCTTCCGCAGTGAGGGCATCGGTTTCCACGTGGAAGGCGGTCTCGGTTGGTGTTGGCTTGACGTGCATTCCTCTTGGCACGTTTCGCTCTTTCACCCTCCATTTGTGCCTCTTCAAATTCTGCAGCACTGCTAGTCACAGCTGACCTCCAGCTGGAGCGCTCAAGGGCCAGGGCTTCCCAGTTCTCAGTGTCTATGCCAGAGTTTTTTAAGGTTGGCTTTGAGGATATCTTTCAATCTCTTTTCCTGCCCACCAACATTCCCTAGGGGAGATGGTTGGTGGGATATAAAAATAAAATTATTATTATTATTATTATTATTATTATTATTATTATTATTGTTATTGTTTGGATTGTATCTTCCTGTCAGAATAGGGTTGGACTAGATCAGTGTTTCTCAACCATCCTAGTGCCGCGACCCCTTAATACAGATCCTCATGTTGTGGTGACCCCCAACCATAATATTATTTTCGTTTTTGCTTCATAACTGTAAATTTGCTACTATTACGGATTGTAATGTAAATATCCAATATGCAGGATGTATTTCATTCACTGGACCAAATTTGGCACAAATACCCAATACACCCAAATTTGAATACTAGTGGGGTTGGGTGAGGGGTTGATTTTGTTAATTGGGAGTTGTAGTTGCTGGGATTTATAGTTCACCTAAAATCAAAGAGCATTCTGAACTCCACCAACAATGGAATTTAACCAAACTTGGCACACAGAAGTCCCACGACCAACAGAAAATACTGGAAGGGTTTGGTGGGCACTGACCTTGAGTTTGGGAGTTGTAGTTCACCTAGATCCAGAGAGCACTGTGGACTCAAACAATGATGGATCTGGACCTAACTTGGCACAAATATTCAATATGCCCAAATGTGGTGTTTGGGGAAAATAGATCTTGACATTTGGGAGTTGTAGTTGCTGGGATTTATAGTTCACCTACCATCAAAGAGCATTCTGGACCCCATCAATGATAGAATTGGCCCAAACTTCCCACAGAACCCCCATGACCAATACAACATACTGTGTTTTCTGATGGTGTTTGGCGACCCCTCTAACACCCCCTCGCGACTCCCTCAGGGGTCCCGACCCCCAGGTTGAGAACCACTGGACTAGATGGTCCTTGGGTTCCCTTCTAACTCTATAA
Source organism: Anolis sagrei ordinatus (assembly GCF_025583915.1). Classification (NCBI taxonomy): domain Eukaryota; kingdom Metazoa; phylum Chordata; class Lepidosauria; order Squamata; family Anolidae; genus Anolis; species Anolis sagrei. Next base: position 1,542,545 of record NW_026847882.1, on the reverse strand, counting down.
ATCCTGGATTTTATGATCCTGCGGCTCTTGAGTTGGCGGTGGGAGTGGAGTGACACATTCTGTATTCTTCACTTTAGTATAATTTTGGTATAACTGATATCATTACGACTGTGGCTGGCGAACATTTGAAAACAGCACGAACTGCGAACACGCCCCTGAAGGGAAAAGAACGAACAACCAACAGAGCGCATTCCCCACTTGTTATTATATACTTAATGCCTAATATTCCAAGTGGGATTGGGATGCCACAGAGCCTGTCGGGTAATTGCGGTCTAATTGCCATTTAACCAGGCTCTCGTTCCAACTGTTTGTTCCCTCTACAGCTTGTCGGATTTGCAAAGAGTGTGTGTGTTGTGCATATCAACAACTGCCGAAGAATAAGAATAGTATCTACAGGGGCGTGTGTGCGTATGTTTGGGGTTGAAAGGGCTAGAGATATAAATGGCCCACGTTCCAAGCCAGAGCCCTTGCCAAGGGTCTGGAACAAGCCTTCCCTGCTCTTGCCCCGTTTCAGCGAGCGTGCCAAGTGCATTGGTAGGCACGTGCGGAGCTGCGGTGGGCTAATTGCTAGGCATCATTCTGGCAGTGACTAACCTCAAAATGTGCCATTCCAGATGAGCAATTTTGAAATAACTCTCCCACCGTATTGCTGAGAGAGCGGAAACTTACCAACTTGAAAAGACTGGAGGACGTTCTTCTGCTATCCGGTTGTGCCTAAAGAATGCAATGCACTCCAACTGTCCCGAATCTGGTGAGGACAGTCCCAGTTAATCCTCCGTCATTGTGCTGGTACGGCTATACCAGGAGCTTCAGCTTCATTTTCTTTCTATTGAGTGTTTGCATATATTCCAAGGTTCCATGCATTTGCAACAAGGTGGCTTCCCTTGGTTTGCAATCATAGGGCTAGCCACCTGTCTATCATTGTTAAGTTTTGGTTCCGCCCCTTTCCCCAGGGCCATGGGAAGAGAGGGAGCCATTTTTAGTTCAGTCTTATAGTGGAAAGCTAAGCTACAGGACATGGATTAGCTCCATCTGTAGAAAAGCTTCATTTCCTACAGCATCCGGGACAGAAATTCTGGGGGGAAACAGTCCCAAAGCTCTGGCTGGGAGCTTACAGCCCCTCAGCTTTACAGCATCTGAGGGAAACAGTCCTAAAGTTTCGGAAGTTTTACAGACCCAAAGAACTCCAGCTGGAGAATCTACATAGCCTTGACTGGTAGGTCTACTCGGGACCCAAGACACAGATTGAAACCGGTAGTAGAACCCACATCAGCAAAGCTTAGACAGTAGAACCATCAAGATTACTAAGATCATCTGGAGAGGCCCTGCTCTCGGTCCCACCAGCCTCGCAAGCGCGGCTGGTGGGGACGAGGGACAGGGCCTTCTCGGTGGTGGCCCCACAACTCTGGAACACTCTCCCTCTGGAGGCCAGAACCGCCCCATCCATCCTAACATTTAGGAAACGGGTGAAGATGTGGCTGTGGAGTCAGGCCTTTGAGGAATGAGACAACACCATAGGACTCTGGGTGGAAGTGGATATAGATCCATCTTAATAGGACGACTGACCACTGTAGTTTTATATTTAGTGTATTTTAAAGTTGATGTGTAATTTGTGATATATGATATTTTAATGAATGTATATGTTTTTATGGCTGTAAACCGGGCTGAGTCCCTCAACGAGGTTGAGTAGCTCGGTATAAAAAACTGTGAAATAAATAAATAAATAAATAATAGATTGCCTGGGAGGGGTTAAAAAAGGCTTTTCCTTGTTAAAGAAAGAAATAGTTCTCCAAGCAAGGTGCCTGTCCATTTTGGGGCAAGTTAAGAAGCATTTGTTTAATCTGTTGAAGATCCAAGAAGTGTCTGTTGTTTTATTGAAGACCTAAGCAATAATAAAGGACATTGTTAAACATTTCAAGCCTTCTAAAGACTATGTGTGGGAAAATTCTTGAAGGCCTCTCACCCGAGGCACCCTGGCTCCCCGCTGGGCACAAAGAGCACGTCCTGTTTAAAAAATCAATTGTTACAGGCCCAGCGCGTGGCAGCACAGTCATCCCAAATTAGCAGACAACACCAAATTGGGAGGGATAGCCAATACTCCAGAGGATAGGAGCAGGATTCAAAACTGTCTTGACAGATTATGAATGGCCAAAACTAACACAATGAAGTTCAAGAGGGACAAATGCAAGAGACTCCACTTTGGCAGGAAAAACGAAATGCAAAGAGACAGAATGGGGGACGATGAGGCCTGGCTCGAGAGCAGGACGCGTGAAAAAGATCTTGGAATCCTTGTGGACAACAAGTTAAACTTGAGCCAGGAATGTGATGTGGCGGCAGAAAAAGCCAATGGGATTTTGGCCTGCATCAATAAGAGCATAGTGTCTAGATTCAGGGAAGTCCTGCTCCCCATGCTCTACTCCGCCTTGGTTAGACCACTTTACCTGGAATATTGTGTCCAATTCTGGGCACCACAATTCAAGAGAGATATTTACTCTAAGCCAGAATTTGTCCAGAGGAGGGTGACTAAAATGATCAAGGGTCTGGAGAACAAGCCCTATGAGGAGCGGCTTAAGGAGCTGGGCATGTTTAGCCTGAAGAAGAGAAGGCTGAGAGGAGACATGATAGCCACAGGGAGGAGGGAGCAAGCTTGTTTTCTGCTTTCTTGGAGACTAGGATGCAATGGAACAATGGCTTCAAACTACAAGTAGGAGATTCCATCTGAACATGAGGAAGAACTTCCTGACTGTGAGAACTGTTCAGCAGTGGAACTCTCTGCTCTGGAGTGTGGTGGAGGCTCCTTCTTCGGAAGCTTTTAAACAGAGGCTGGATGGCCATCTGTCAGGGGTGCTTTGAATGGATTTTCCTGCTTCTGAGCAGAATGGGGTAGGACTGGATGGCCCACCAGGTCTCTTCCAACTCTAGGATTCTAGGATTCTACAGGAAAGGAGATTCCACCTGAAAACGAGGAAGAACTTCCTGACTGGGAGAGGGAGATGTTCAGCAGTGGAACTCTCTGCCCCAGAGTGTGGTGGAGACTCCTTCTTTGGATGCTTTGAAACAGATGCTGGATGGCCATCTGTCAGGGGTGCTTTGAATGCAATATTCCTGATTCTTGGCAGAATGGGGTTGGACTGGATGATGGCCCAGGAGGTCTCTTCCAACTCTTGGATTCTAGGATTCTACAGGAAAGGAGATTCCACCTGAAAATGAGGAAGAACTTCCTGACTGTGAGAGCTGTTCAACAGTGGAACTCTCTGCCCTGGAGGGAGTGTGGTGGAAGCTCCTCCTTTGGAGGCTTTGAAGCAGAGGCCATCTGTCAGGGGTGCTTTGAATGGATTTTCCTGCTTCTGGGCAGAATGGGGTTGGACTGGATGATGGCCCACCAGGTCTCTTCCAACCCTTATGATTCTATGCTTTACTGTCGAGAGTGAAACCAGAGAGGCAATTCAACACAAGTCTGTAGTTTATTGAGACACACTGTAAGCACAGCACAGTTTTTGCTTTGGATATTGTTTCGCAGCGTGCATCACGTACATACAGTCTGAAAAAGCATCACTTGGTACCTGGGATGCGGCTTCGCGTGGTGTATGCGCCATGAGGACATTCCCAGCTTCGTGCATAGGTTTGGAGAATGGTATTAAATGGATGGCCAACTGGGTTCGGTTGCCTTGTTGATGTGGCAACTCGGCGCTCCGTATCCGCCTTCCCCAACTCAATTCTACCAAGGTGTGCTAGACTACAACACCCATTCGTCCTCTACCCAGCAGGAAAGGTCCAAATGGCATATTCAATCACCTGTTTGATAAACAAGTGGCTCTTCCACACTACATACTTGTAGCACTTTCATACTATATCAAAATGGGCAGAGCTGCATCCCATGCAATCCTTGAATTTGGATTTTCGTAAACAAATAGGATTTTCCAGCAGATGGTTCAAATATCTCACAAAGGTACATGTGAGGGAGCCGTGATGCCAGTTATATGAATAGGTTAGTGACTCAATTACTGATTTATGGGATATGTAGTCTGTGGCCATGTGTCCTTGAATAGGCAATGTCCCTTCGTTGTTTGTCCTGGAGTAGGTTGATCCTCCTTTCTATTGAAAGACAATTTTGTTCTCTTCCTCAGTTAAGTAAAAGTTTCCCCTTGACATTAAGTCTAGTCGCATCCAACTCTGAGGATTGGTGACCATCTAGGAGCTGGCGTTCTCCATAGACGCCTCCAAGGTGATATGGCCAGCATGACTGCATTGCATGCCGTTACTTTCCCACCGAAGTGGTACCTATTGATCTACTCACATTTGCATAATTTTGAACTGCTAGTTTGGCAGAAGCTGGGGCTAACAGCAGGAGCTCACCCCGCTCCCTGGATTAGAACCGCCAACCTTTTGGTCAGCAAGTTCAGCAGCTCAGCAGTTTAACCCACTGCACAACAGGGGACTCTTTTCTTAGTTAATCCCCTTGACATTAAGTCTAGCGGTGTCCAACTCTGGGGGTTGGTGACCATCTAAGCTGAAGAATCAGCGTTGTCCATAGACGCCTCCAATGTCATATGGCCAGCATGACTGCATTGCATGCCGTCACTTTCCCGCTGGAGCGGTACCTATTAATCTACTCACATTTGCATGATTTTGAACTGCTAGGTTGGCAGAAGCTGGGGCTAACAGCATGAGCTCACCCAGCTCTACATATTTGAACCACCAACCTTTTGGTCAGCAAGTTCAGCAGCTCCACAGTTTAACCTGCTGCACGAGAGGGGGCTCTTTTCTCAGTTAATCCCCTTGACATTAAGTCTAGCTGTGTCCAACTCTGGGGGTTGGTGACCATCTAAGCTGAAGAGCCGGCATTGTCCGTAGACACCTCCATGGTCATATGGCCAGCATGACTGCATTGCATGCCGTCACTTTCCCGCTGGAGCGGTACCTATTAATCTACTCACATTTGCATGATTTTGAACTGCTAGGTTGGCAGAAGCTGGGGCTAACAGCATGAGCTCACCCAGCTCTACAGATCTGAACCACCAACCCTTTGGTCAGCAAGTTCAGCAGCTCAGCAGTTTAACTTGCTGCACGAGAGGGGGATCTTTTCTCAGTGAATCCCCTTGACATTAAGTCTAGCCGTGTCCAACTCTGGCGGTTTAACCCACTGTGCCACCGACGACTCCTACTAATCACCTCCCAACAAAGGATTCCCCCAGGTAGGAAGCAGCCAGGCTTTGAAGCTGAAAGGCCATTCAATTGCAAGGGGGTCAATTGCAACATTCACACTTTTCTCGAACAGACTAAAGTTCTTTCTCCCACCTTGGACATTATTGAACAGATATATAAACCTCACTTGCCTAGTTTCCAACAGACCTAGGTTGGCAGAAGCTGAGGCTAACAGCGGGAGCTCACCCTGCTCCCCAGATTATCACCAAGTTCAGCAGCTCAGCAGTTTAACCTGCTGCGTGACCAGGGGCTGCTTTCTCAGTGAATCAAACAGAAAATGAAAAGCATTTAAACTGCAAAGCACCAACAGGAGAGTCTCAATTATCCAACATAAACGTGCTATTGGATAAGCGAAAATGTTGGATGATAAGGAGGGATTAAGGAAAAGCCTATTAAACGTCAAATTACATTATGATTTTACAAATTAAGCACAAAAACATCATGTTTTACAACAAATCAACAGGAAAAAAACAGTTTAATACAGGGTAAAGTTATGTAGTAATTACTGTGTTTACGTATTTAGCGCCCAAACATCGCAATGTATTGAAACAGCGGTGGATCCGGGCGGGAGGCAGACTGCGTTGGATCATACAGAGCGTTGGATGACTGAAGGCTGGATAAGCGAGACTGTCACATGGATGGACAGATAAAAAGCAGCTTCCTACCTCTGAATGTTTCCCCTAAAGCAGTGTTTCTCAACCTAGGGGTCGGGACCCTGGGGGGGGGGTCACGATGGGGTGTCGGGGGGTCACGATAGGGTGACCATCAGGATCCACAGTATTTTCTGCTGGTCAAGGGAGTTCTGTGTGGGAAGTCTGGCCCAATTCTATTGTTGGTGGGGTTCAGAATGCTCTGTGATTGTAGGTGAACTATAAATCCCAGCAACTACAACTCCCAAATGTCAAGGTCTGTTTTCCCCAGACTCCACCAGTGTTCACATTTGGGCATATTGAGTATTCGTGCCAAGTTTGGTCCAGATCCACCATTGCATGAGTCCACTGTGCTCTCTGGAGATAGGTGAACTACAACTCCCAAACTCAAGGCCAACGCTCACCTAACCCTTTCATTATTTTTTCCTGGTCATGGGCGTTCTATGTGCCAAGTTTGGGTCAATTCTATCTCTGGTGGAGTTCAGAATGCTCTGTGATTGTAGGTGAGCTATAAATCCCAGCAACTACAACTCCCAAATGTCAAGGTCTATTTTCCCCAAACTCTAACAGTGTTCACATTTGGATATATTGAGTATCCGTGCCAAGTTTAGTCCAGATCTATCATTGTTTGAGTCCACAGTGCTTTCTGGAGATAGGTGAACTACAACTCCCAAACTCAAGGCCAACGCTCACCTAACCCTTTCATTATTTTTTCCTGGTCATGGGCGTTCTATGTGCCAAGTTTGGGTCAATTCTACCTCTGGTGGAGTTCAGAATGCTCTGTGATTGTAGGTGAACTATAAATCCCAGCAACTACAACTCCCAAATGTCAAGGTCTATTTTCCCCCAAACTGCACCAGTGTTCACATTTGGGCATATTGAGTATTCATGCCAAGTTTAGTCCAGATCCACCATTGCATGAGTCCACAGTGCTCTCTGGATATAGGTAAACTACAACTCCCAAACTCAAGGTCAATGCTCACCTAAACCTTTCATTATTTTTTCCTGGTCATGGGCATTCTATGTGCCAAGTTTGGGTCAATTCCATCTCTGGTGGAGTTCAGAATGCTCTTTGATAGTAGGTGAACTATAAATCCCAGCAACTACAACTCCCAAGATCCAGAGAATGAAAATACATCCTTCCTATCAGTTATTTACATGACAATTTGTAACAGTAGCAAAATTCCAGTGATGAAGTAGCAACGAAAATAATTTTAGGGTTGGGGTCACCACAACATGAGGAACTGTATTAAGGGGTCGCGACGCTAGGAAGGTTGAGAACCACTGCCCTACGGCTACCATTCTCCTGGATCTCAATCCATCCACCATTGTCTTTCCCTGGGACTTTGTTTTCATTCGGTTTGCCTCATCGATCAACCAATTAACTACCGTCAGAATACAATAACATCTCAATTCGGTTAGGAAAGAGCCCTATCTTACATTCCCAATATTGGAAACAATATTGATTAAATCGAATGTCTCCAATTTATATATCTGTGGAATGACCAGGGAGGGACAAAGGACTCTTGTCTGCTGGAGCTGGGTGTGAACGTTTCAAATGACTACCTTAATTCCCCCAGGTACTGCCAAGCCATCAAATGCTAATCAAGGTGGTCAGTTGAAACATTCACGCCTAGCTCCAACAGACAAGAGTCCTTTGTCCCACCCTGGTCATTCCACAGATATATAAACCCTTTTTCCTACTTCCAACAGACCTCACTACCTCTGAGGATGCTTGCCAGAGATGCAGGAGAAACGTCAGGAGAAAATGCCTCTAGAACATGGCCAGACAGCCCAGGATAAACACAGCAACCCAATCTCTGATTTCCTTCAGTGTTCCTCAAGTCATGCCAGAAGAGCTAGAGATTCTTATCTAGGAATCTTTCGGTTCCCCAATGTCATTGCCCAGTGGAAAGTGACGTAGAGTTGTTGTGGAAGAGAGAGAGATTCCTAGAGAGCTGACCTTTTGTGTCAATATTTCTAAAGCAATTTCTTAATCTGCAGTTTTTTCAATTTCCTGATTCTTGTGCGACGGGCCTGTGGCACTCCCGGCCTGTGGCACTCCCGGCCTGCCATAAGCTCTGCAAATGTGGAGGGCCGATTGTATTCCGTTTAGGCCATTATGGAAGTTGCAGTCCAAGAACATCTGCAAGGCCAGAGGTTGCCCATCCGTGAAGCTGCTCTTTGGGCAAAGGAGATGGCACCGAATTTGAACCTGTAGCTAGGCAAGTGGGGTTTATATATCTGTGGAATGTCCAGGGCCATCTAACACCTCCCAACAAAGATTCCCCAGGCAGCAATCAGCCAGGCTTTGAACCTACAAGGCCATTAAATGCTAATCCTTAGAAGTTGTGAGGTCTGTTGGAAACTAGACAGGTGGGGGTTATAAATTTGTGGATTTCCCAGGGTGGGAGGCAAGTGTGGCTGTTGTACTTGGCCGGTTTGATTTGCAACAAGTAGCCTTGCAGCTTCAAAGCCTGGCTGCTTCCTTCCTGGGGGAATCATTTGTTGTGAGGTGTTAGCTGGCTCCTTCTCCTCCTTGTCTTGCCTTTTTCACTTATTGGGAATGGAGAGAGAGTTGGGAAAATGCACCCCTTTAATTGAAGGGGAAATGCTGGAGGAAAAAGGCGGCATCAGAAAAGTGTCGGATAAGACGGAATGTCGGATAAGTGAAGGTTGGATAAGTGAGACTCTACTGTAATGCAGATTTTATATGGCAGTGTAGAAGGGGGCGGGGGCTGAGTGCCTGTCTGACTTCGAGGCTCTCTTCCTTCACTGCCAATGCTCTCTATACCCTTTTGGCAGTGTTTTTTCCCCAGCAAGTGAGTTGGGAAAAATTCTTGCTGAGAAAGGAAGGTGTCAATCCCACAGCGCCTTCTGAGCTCACTGCCTGATCTTCCTGTTGAAAGCAGTTTTAGATAAATCCATCACCCATGCACTCCAGGTTTCTTAGCAAACGCATACCAAATTGAGGCCAGTTGAATTTGCCTCGAAATACATACAGCATTCCCAGGGGCAAGTGATGCTTTTCCATTCAGCGAGATTGCAATGCGCGGTGCAGCAGCGGAAAAGGGAAGGGGGCAGAACGAAAAGCTGGTATAGAAAAAGCCAAGGGGTTCTCATGGCTCCATGCGAGCGGCATTCACGGCACGGTACTGCTACGGCACATGGCAAAACCACGACACAGCGGGCGACACAGAACATCTGGACACTTGCACGTTTCCAAACGGAGCCGAGAATAAGAGCATGTCCACCGCTTCTAAAGCTAAGCCCTCCCCACCCCAAAAAGAGGAGAAACTTCTGCTAAAAGATATCCTCTGAATGTGCCACTAATTCAATCAAAGGATATGGGATCCAACTTCAGGGCAGGAGCCAAGGATTGTGATGGTGAAGGAGGCATAAGTATAAGAAGAATATTAAGTTGCTAACCTGCTTAGCTTACAAAGGAAATGGGTTTGCGGTGAAGCGCAAAGTCTGCAAGTAGAGAACAAATTGTGGTTTTGACAACCAGACATTCAGGCCAGGTGCAAGAAGATGCAGTTCATCAAAAGGTTGATGGGAGGGGGACTGGAAAGAGTAAAGGTCAAGGTAACTTTCCATGACAAAAATACTCTTGTTTACCTGACTGTATTGATTTTGTCAAGGAGGGGCGGCAGTCCTTTTAAAGTGTGGGCGCCTGTGCGTGCCCTAATGACTGTCCAACTCCTTCATGATCATGAAGGAATAAAACTTTGCTTTTGATCTTCCTCCTGGGATTGCCTCTTTCCTTGCGCCTCCCGTGGCCTGGACCTTAGTATTAAGTCCCAAATTAGGGTCTCTAACAATGGGATCCTGTGAAATTCTATGGAACAGGTGGTCCACCTTGATACTGCAAAGCCTTCATAAGCCCAGATGTGCCAGACTGTAATTCCCATCACCACAGGCCTTGCTGGTAGGCGATGATGAGAACTGGAGTCCAATAATCAAGGAGGGTTGACAAGGTGGAGAAGGTTGGTGATCTTTCAGTCTTATTAATATAGAATCCTAGAGTTGGAAGAGACCTCCTGGGCCATCCAGTCCAACCCCATTCTGCCAAGAAGCAGGAATATTGCATTCAAATCACCCCTGACAGATGGCCATCCAGCCTCTGTTCAAAAGCTTCCAAAGAAGGAGCCTCCACCACACTCCGGGGCAGAGAGTTCCACTGCTGAACGGCTCTCACAGTCAGGAAGTTCTTCCTCATGTTCAGATGGAATCTCCTCTCTTGTAGTTTGAAGCCATTGTTCCATTGCGTCCTAGTCTCTCTCCAGGGAAGCAGAAAACAAGCTTGCTCCCTCCTCCTCCCTGTGGCTTCCTCTCACATATTTATACATGGCTATCATATCTCCTCTCAGCCTTCTCTTCTTCAGGCTAAACATGCCCAGCTCCTTAAGCCGCTCCTCATAGGGCTTGTTCTCCAGACCCTTGATCATTTTAGTCGCCCTCCTCTGGACACATTCCAGCTTGTCAATATCTCTCTTGAATTGTGGTGCCCAGAATTGGACACAATCTTCCAGGTGTGGTCTAACCAAAGCGGAATAGAGGGGTAGCATGACTTCCCTAGATCTAGACACAAGGCTCCTCTTGATGCAGGACAACATCCCATTGGCTTTTTTTGCCGCCACATCACATTGTTGGCTCATGTTTAACTTCCTGTCCACGAGGACTCCAAGATCTTTTTCAATCAGCATCAATGTGAATAACATTGGAGTAGAAGAGTTCCAACTACGGCACAGATAATTAAGGAGAATTTTCCAAACTCAAGGAAACTTGGGAAGCGGATCTATTGTTTTCACACACCGTAATGATCTGAAATAATCTGTCCAGCCCTTTGAAACTTTCGGGCAAGGGACGTGATTGGCATCTTTCTGGATCGTATTGCATTCCACCCCACTCTGTATAAATATGCTTTATCACCCATGGTTTTTAAATACTGATGTGGACTGCATTTGAAGATGAAAGGTTGCGCTAAAAGAAAAGACAGAAACCTGTTCGCCTGAAAAGGTGCAGCCACATTCTTTTGGCTCTCCCCCTTCCTTCTCCCTTTTTATGTGCAAGAGACTTACTGGTGACTTCTTTGAAAACGAGATGCGCGTGGAGTGTGGCTTATTCCTGCTTGTGTCTCTCTTTTGGAGGTTCAAGCGCTCCTTATACCACCTCCAAAAACCATCCTGTCCTATCTAGTGGTCGAGCAATGGCTTTAGCTGTTACTCCTATCTTTCCCAAGGCTTGTCAACTGTGATGGGTTGGGTTCGAAATAGGGAACGTATTTATGCTCCAAAGGAAAGGGAACAAGGGTATTGTTTACTTTGGCTCCTGTTCTCCTTGCAACCTGTTTCAAAGGTAATCATGACCCCCCAATGTGCTTATTTGGTAAGGATAGCTGTAACAAATCAAAGTGGAGCGGTAGGCAATTTGTGTTGTCGGAATCCCCTAGTTGCTGTGAGTTTTCTGGGCTGTCTGGCCATGTTCCAGAAGCATTCCTTCCTGACATTTTGCCTGCATCTATGGCAGGCATCCTCAGAGGTTGAAAACTAGGAAAATGGGGTCCAGGGTGGGAGAAAGAACTCTCACCTCTATTCTGCTTTGGTTAGACCACATCTGGAATATTGTGTCCAATTCTGGGCACCACAATTCAAGAGAGATATTGACAAGCTGGAATGTGTCCAGAGGAGGGTGACTAAAATGATCAAGGGTCTGAAGAACAAGCCCTATGAGGAGTGGCTTAGGGAGCTGGGCATGTTTAGCCTGAAGAAGAGAAGGCTGAGAGGAGATATGATGATCGCCATGTATAAATATGTGAGAGGAAGCCACAGGGAGGAGGAGGGAGCAAGCTTCCTTTCTGCTTCCCTGGAGACTAGGACGCAAGGGAACAATGGCTTCAAACTACAAGAGAGGAGATTCCATCTGAACATGAGGAAGAACTTCCTGACTGTGAGAGCCGTTCAGCAGTGGAACTCTCTGCCCCGGAGTGTGGTGGAGGCTCCTTCTTTGGAAGCTTTTAAACAGAGGCTGGATGGCCATCTGTCAGGGGTGCTTTTTATGCAATATTCCTGCTTCTTGGCAGAATGGGGTTGGACTGGATGATGGCCCAGGAGGTCTCTTCCAACTCTTTGATTCTAGGATTCTATGAAGTAGGTGTGAATGTTTCAGTTGGCCACCCTGATTAGCATTGAATGGCCTAGAAGTTTCAAGGTCTGGCTTCTTACTGCCTGGGGGAATCCTTTGTTAGGAGGTGATTGTTATTTATGGTTTGTTTATTTGCTTTACAGCATTGAATGTTTGCAACTGTACGCTGTGATCCGCCCTGAGTCCCCACTGGGGAGACAGGGCGGGATAGAGATAAAGTTGTATTATTTATGATTTTATTCAAGGCATTTGTGCCAAGAAGCTCTTTGTCTCACAGAAAGGGAACTTAATCCCTGTTGTTGCTCCGTTCTGTGCTTTGTTAGAATAGCTCTCCTTTTATGTTTGGCCTACCCCTCTATTCTGCCTTGGTTAGACCACACCTGGAATATTGTGTCCAATTTTGAGCTCCACAATTGAAGGGAGATGTTGACAAGCTGGAATGTGTCCAGAGGAGGGCGATTAAAATGATCAGGGGTCTGGAGAACAAGCCCTATGAGGAGCGGCTTAAAGAGCTGGGCATGTTTAGCCTGAAGAAGAGAAGGCTGAGAGGAGACATGATGAGGGCCATTGATAAATATGTGAAGGAAAGTCATAAGGAAGAGGGAGCAAGCTTCCTTTCTGAAGCCCTGGAGACTAGGACGCAATGGAGAATTGGCTTCAAACTACAAGAAAGGAGATTCCACCTGAACATTAGGAAGAACTTCCTGACTGTGAGAGCTGTTCAGCAGTGGAACTCTCTGCCCCGGAGTGTGGTGGAGGCTCCTTCTTTGGAAGCTTTTAAACAGAGGCTGGATGGCCATCTGTTGGGGGTGCTTTGAAAGCAATTTTCCTGCT
>NW_026847882.1:1518995-1529661 GCF_025583915.1 Anolis sagrei ordinatus | reverse complement strand
TAACTTCCTGACTGTGAGAGCCGTTCAGCAGTGGAACTCTCTGCCCCAGAGTGTGGTGGAGGCTCCTTCTTTGGAGGCTTTTAAACAGAGGCTGGATGGCCATCTGTCAGGGGTGCTTTGAATGTGATTTTCCTGCTTCTTGGCAGGGGGTTGGACTGGATGGCCCATGAGGTCTCTTCCAACTCTAGGATTCTATGTTCAGCAGTGGAACTCTCTGCCCCAGAGGGAGTGTGGTGGAGGCTCCTTCTTTGGAAGCTTTGAAACAGAGGCTGGATGGCCATCTGTCAGGGGTGATTTGAATGCAATATTCCTGCTTCTTAGCAGAATGTGGTTGGACTGGATGGCGCAGGAGGTCTCTTCCAACTCTATGATTCTAGGTGAGAGCGTTCAGCAGTGGAACTCTCTGCCCCGGAGTGTGGTGGAGGCTCCTTCTTTGGAAGCTTTTAAAGGAGGCTGGATGGCCATCTGTCAGGGGTGCTTTGAATGCAATATTCCTGCTTCTTGGCAGAATGGGGTTGGACTGGAGGATGGCCCAGGAGGTGTCTCTTCCAACTCTAGGATTCTAGGATTGATTTTCCATTGCTATTTTTCCCCAGGATCTTGGACCCTTCAACTGGATGCAAAATGGAAGATCTTTGAGATTCCCAAATCTTTCCATACATGCCGACTTGAGTTGGTAGACGCTGATTCTCCTCCCGCCCTAATTTTTTATTATTATTATTATTATTATTATTATTATTATTATTATTATTATTATTATCATCATGTATATATAAAAATGCTCTTTCCTGGCACACTGTACACCAGGGGTAGGGAACCTTTGGCCCTCCAGCTGTGGTGGACTTCAACTCCCACAATTCCTTGAGGCTCGGCATTCACCCCAAAGGCTTACCTTGGCCCAATGCCGAGCCTCAAGGAATTGTGGGAGTTGAAGTCCACCACAGCTGGAGGGCCAAAGGTTCCCTACCCCTGCTTCAACTGGATGCAAAATGGAAGATCTTTGAGATTCCCAAATCTTGCCATACATGCCGACTTGAGAGAGTTGGAGACGCTGATTCTCCTCCCGCCCTAATTTTTTTATTATTATTATTATTATTATCATGTCAAAGTGCCATGGCAAGAAACAGCAGTCTCCCTCGATGGGCAAAAGATTCACACGCAGCTCGAGAAAACCCAAACAAATAAAAACTACTGATGCGGAAGGAGGGGGCCACGCCTGGGGCACAGAGAAAGGGTGGTGGTGGAGAGCAGGTCTAGCCTGTCTCCGCCGGGGAGCAGGTTCTGATGGCTGAGTGAGGTAACAGTGGGCAAGCTGAGACTCAACCCAAGATGGGGAGCGGCCACAAAAAGACTTGTTAACGCCTTCGAAGCCGAGTCGATTTCTCCCTTTCCTCCATCCCTCCTAACCTCTTCTCTGTAGCTCGGACAGGTAATGTAGTTCATGTTGGGACTCAGCCGGTGTTAGAGCCGGAATCTGTGATTGTGTTTCCATCTCCTAACGTTCCTGATGTTTCTGGTTTTGATTTGGATAGTCAGTCTGATGTCATCAATGAGGATGAGGTGCAAAATGGAGACACTTTGGACAATAAGGTTACGATGTATTGTCGAAGGCTTTCATGGCCTTCACTGGGTTGTTTTTGGGCTATATGGCCATGGTCTAGAGGCATTCTCTCCTGACGTTTCGCCTGCATCTATGGCAAGCATCCTCAGAGGTAGTGAGGTCTGTTGGAACTAGGAAAATCAGCAATCTCAAGCTAAATAGCAACAACAAACTGATCAGCTTTGATGTGGTGTCTCTATTGATCATGGTCCCGGTAGCAGACACCATGGCACTCATCAACCAGAGGTTCCCAGAAGACATCACAGCTCTGTTCCACCATGGCCTCCCCACCAGCTACTTTCAGTGGGACAATGAGTTCTACGAACAGAAAGATGGAGTAGCGATGGGGAGCCCCCTCAGCCCGGTCATAGCTAATTTCTACATGGAACACTTTGAAAAACAAGCCCTGGAGACAGCAACCAAAAAGCCCACTCTATGGTTCAGATATGTGGATGACACTTTCCCCATTTGGAGCCATAGAGAAGAAGAACTCAACAGGTTCCTGGACCATCTCAACAGCATCCACCCAAACATATGGTTCAGAGATGTGGATGACGCCTTCACCATTTGGAGCCATGGAGAAGAAGAACTCAACAGGTTCCTGGACCATCTCAACAGCATCCACCCAAACATATGGTTCAGAGATGTGGATGACACCTTCACCATTTGGAGCCATAGAGAAGAAGAACTCAACAGGTTCCTGGACCATCTCAACAGCATCCACCAAAACATATCCACCCAAAGAGATGTGGATGACACCTTCACCATTTGGAGCCATGGAGAAGAAGAACTCAACAGGTTCCTGGACCATCTCAAGAGCATCCACCCAAACACCCAGTTCACCATGGAAAAAGAAAATGAAGAAGACTGCCTTTTCTAGATGTCCTAGTCATCTGCAAACCAGATCAACAATTGGGTCACACTGTCTACAGAAAACCCACACACACAGAGATAGATATCTACATCAAAACTCCAACCATCACCCAAGTCAGAAAAGAATCACCATTCAAGCCTTGGCAGACCGTGCAATCTGCGAAGCCCACCTTCTCCAAGATGAACTGAACCACCTCAATTGGGCTCTCCAGGCCAATGGAGACTCCACCTCAGACATCAGAAGAGCCGCAAGACAACCGAGAGGAAGCCACGAGAGTCAAGACCAAGACCCACCCAGGGAGGAAGTGTTCTTGCCAGACATCAAGGGAACCACTAACCGCAGGGGGAAGCTGATGAGGAAACACAACAGACAAACTATCTCCAGACCCACCAAGAAAATCCAACCAATGCTACATTCAGCAAAGGACAAGAGGGATCCTCTCACCTCTGCAGGAGTCTACCATATACCATGCAGCTGTGGACAAGTCTACATAGGGACCCCCAAATGCAGCGTTGCCCAAACACGAATCAAGGAACATGAAAGGCACTGCAGACTACTTCAACCAGAGAAGTCAGCCATAGCAGAGCACCTGAGGAACCAGCCTGGACACAGCATATTATTTGAGAACACAGAAATGCTGGACCACTCTCACAACCACCATGTCAGACTACACAGAGAAGCCATTGAAATCCATAACAAGCATGTGGACAATTTCAACAGAAAGGAGGAAACCATGAAAATGAACAAAATCTGGCTACCAGTATTTAAAACCTCTAAAATTAGAACAGCACAACAACAGAGAGGAAACAAACAAGGACATCTAATAACCTCTCAACAAAAGTTTTCTCAAGCACTGCCAGGCCATTCTATGCTAATCACACCTGGATCCAGCAGACAAGAGTCCTTTGTCCCACCCTGGTCATTCCACAGATATATAAACCCATTTTCCTAGTTCCAACAGACCTCACTACCTCTGAGGATGCTTGCCATAGATGCAGCAAAACGTCAGGAGAGAATGCCTCTAGAACATGGCCATATAGCCCGAAAAAACCTACAACAACCCAATAAGGTTACTGCAGACACTGATCGAGAGGGTTCAGGGGAAAGGCCAGATTCCCCTGAGAAAGCTTCTGTCAGAGCAAGGAAAGAAAGTTTACTTCCTTCTCCAGGCTCGAGTTTGCAAGATAGCTTGACACCTGGTAGGGTTAATGAGGAGATAGATAAGACCAGTCGCCGTCTGGAAATCAGCCAGAACCGTCGAGAGGCCCAATGTTTACGCAGGTCAGAAAGAATTCGGCAGCGAAGGCCAAAAACTGGGGGGAGTAGGAGCCAGTTTTGGGGACTTAAAAGTGGCCCTTAGAGAATCTTCTTCAGATCAGACATCATTGGGAATCAAGCTCAAGTCTCATGGAAAATTCCTGTATCAAGTGTCCTCGTCTCTAAGGATTTACCTAGCTTTTCAAGTGGGTTAGCAGTGGCTCGTCTGTTCATGCTTTCCTACTGAAGGCTTTTGGATATTCACTATATTGGATTATTTCTGCAAGCTTTTTTGGACATTGCTATTATTCCTAGGTTTGGACATTGCTTGTTTGCTGCTTTATTTTGGCTTTTTGCTTTTGGACCTCTACCTATTTTATAATCATCTCTTTTATTCTTCAATAAAAAAGGACTCTTCCTTCATTCAAGGTGTGGTGTGTTAATGATTACAGGGCCCTGTTCCTGCTCTAGGGTACAACAGTTCAGCCCAAGAGGCCAAAGTCCAAATCCTGCCTTTGGTACTGGCTTAGTCCCTTGGAGATGTTCAACATCATTGCTTGTCCCTGTTTCCAAAATCAAACTGTGACGCTGCAGTTGGGAGCAAAGAAATGATTGGGAGGAGGGAGCAAGCTTGGGTTCTGCTGGACGCAATGGAACAATGGCTTCAAACTACAGGAAAGAACTTGAGGAAGAACTTCCTGACTGGGAGAGCTGTTCAGCAGTGGAACTCTCTGCCCCAGGGTGTGGTGCAGGCTCAGTCTTTGGAGGCTTTTAAGCAGAGGCTGGATGGCCATCTGTTGGGGGTGCTTTAAATGTGATTCCCCTGCTTCTTGGCAGAATGGGGTTGGATTAGAATCATAGACACACGGTTATACCCCGCCGGATATGGCTCAAACTTACTAGCTGACCTAGATTAGCAGCTGCACATAATGATTAGAATCATAGAATCCTAGAGTTGGAAGAGACCTCATGGGCTATCATCCAGTCCAACCCCTTTCTGCCAAGAAGCAGGAATATTGCATTCAAATCACCCCTGACAGATGGCCATCCAGCCTCTGTTTAAAAGCCTGCAAAGAAGGAGCCTCCTCCACGCTCCGGGGCAGAGAGTTCCACTGCTGAACGGCTCTTACAGTCAGGAAGTTCTTCCTCATGTTCAGGTGGAATCTCCTTTCTTGTAGTTTGAAGCCTTTGTCCCATTGCGTCCTAGTCTCCAGGGAAGCAGAAAGGAAGCTTGCTCCCCCCACTTTGTGGCTTCCTCTCACGTGTTTATACATGGCTATCATGTCTCCTCTCATCCTTCTCTAGATGGCCCACCAGATCTCTTCCAACTCTATGGGGGAAATACATTCCTGGGGTTTGGTCCTCCTTCTCTGCTCTCCCCATTCCAGACGGAGAGCCTTTCTCATTGCACTTCCAAAAGGCAGTCCTACAAAGGCGCATAATGCAACCCAGGCGTTGTGGGCAGACGGGATTCCTCCTGCCAGCCCAGAGGAGCACATCTACCAGCATGGCACAGGGGTGGGGGGAGACAGGCGGGGTCCCTCTGCGCAGCCACCGCCCCGTCGCATTCCAGTCCTCCTCTGAGCTGCCAACAGACCAGTTGGAACCTGTCACTCCCCTTTCTTGAATTTGATCAAAATACATAGAGGATGTGAAGAAATAGGATGTCACACCCTGGGACGAGGGAGAGGGAATCTCCACGGGATCTTTTCCCTGGGGTTCTTCGCCCCCAACCCATCCCTACCACGGCTTACGCTTCACAATGGCACAACCTTCATGACACAACGAAGGCCCTTGGGGAGGTCCAGAGACCCCTTGGCAAGTTGGGGGATGTGGGTAGCGCGAACGGAAAGGGCCAAAGGAAGCCGTAAGAAAGAGAAACAGAAATGTTCTAGGTATGGGGTTCCCAATAAGGAACACGAAGTGTTTGTATAATCTCACTGGCCAGGCAATTTGCTTTGTGTGTGCAAAGTGACATATCCATCTGAGTTTAGGAGGGGAAAGGGCCACAGAAGGTGAGCGGATGCTCTCTAGTATCTGGAAATAAACCCCTGGAAGGCAGGTGTTGGAATGTTTTTGCTAGAACAGTGTTTCTCAACGCTGGGGGGTTCCAGAGGGTTCGCCAAAGATCATCCGAAAACACATATTTTGGATGGTCTAAGGAATTCCTTTGGCAGAGAAGGCTGAAGATCTCTCCGCCTGTCCCTCTCTTCCTTTTTGGAAATAGACGGCAATATCTCCGTCCAAAAAGCCCTCCTCCACTCTGATGGGCCAACCTCTCAGCCAGCCTCTCAACCAAGAGGAGGGCTGTTTCTGAGACTCCAAGCAGGGAGGGGAAAGCAGGCGTGCTTGGCACATGGCAGCGTAGTGCGCATGCATAGACGAGGGAGAGCGTGCGAAGCTGGAGGGAGGCTCATGCCAGTGAGTCCCTTCAAGACATGAGGGTTCTGTGTGGGAAGTTTGGCCCAATTCTATCATTGGTGGTATTCAGAATGCTATTTGATTGTAGGTGAACTACAAACCCCAACAACTACAACTCCCAGACGTCAAGGTCTATTTTCCCCAAACTCCACCAGTGTTTACATTTGGGCATATTGAGTATCCGTGCCAAGTTTGGTCCAAATCCATCGTTGTTTGAGTCCACAGTGCTCTCTGGATGCAGGTGAACTACAACTCAAAAACTCAAGGTCAATGCCCACCAAACCCTTCCAGTATTTTCTGTTGGTCATGGGAGATCTGTGTGCCCATTTTGCTTCAATTCTATAATTCAGGGGTCCTCAAACTTTTTAAAGAGAGGGCCAGGTCACAGTCCCTCAAACTGTTGGAGGGCTGGATTATAATTTGAAAAAAATATATGAATGAATTCCTATGCACACTGCACATATCTTATTTGTTGTGCAAAAACACAAAAACAATACAATAATTAAAATAAAGAATAATTTTAACAAATATAAACTTAGTATTTCAATGGGAAGTGTGGGCCTGCTTTTGGTTGAGGAGATAGGATTGTTGCTGCTGCTGTGTGCCTTCGAGTCATTTCAGACTTAGGTTGACTCTGAGCGAGGGCCGGGTAAATGACCTTGGAGGGCCATATCTGGCCCCCGGGCCTTAGTTTGAGGACCCCTGCTATAATTGGTAGGGTTCGGAATGCTCTTTGATTGTAGGTGAACTATAAATCCCAGCAACCACAACTCCCAAATGTCAAGGTCTATTTTCCCCAAACTCCACCAGTATTTACATTTGGGCATATTGAGTATCTGTGCCAAGTTTGGTCCAGATCCATCATTGTTTGAGTCCACAGTGCTCTCTGGATGTAGGTGAACTAGAACTCCAAAACTAAAGGTCAATACCCACCAAATCCTTCCAGTATTTCCCGTTGGTCATGGGAGTTCTGTGTGCTCAGATTGCTTCAATTCTATCATTGGTAGGATTCATAATGCTCTTTGATTGTAGGTGAACTATAAACCCCAATAACTACAACTCCCAGATGTCAAGGTCTATTTCCCCCAAGTGTTTACACCAGTGTTTACATGTGGGCATATTGAGTATCCGTGCCAAGTTTGGTCCTGATCTATCATTTGAGTCTGGGTGTAGGTATACTACAACTCCCAAACTCAAGGTCAATGTCCACCAAACCCTTCCAATATTTTCTGTCAGTTGTGGGAGTTCTGTGTGCCAAGTTTGGTTCAATTCCATCATTGGTGGAGTTCAGAATGCTCTTTGATTGTAGGTGAACTATAAATCCCATCAACTACAACTCCTAAATGACGTAATCAATCCCCTCCAACCCCAACAGTATTGGGAGTATTGGGTATTTGTGCCAAATTTGGTCCAGTGACTGAAAATTCATCCTGCATATCAGATATTTACATTACGATTCCTAACAATAGCAAAATTACAGTTATGAAGTAGGAAAGAAAATAATGTTCTGGTTGGGGGTCACCACAACATGGGGAACTGGATTCAGGGGTCGCGGCATTGGGAAGGTTGAGAAACACTGTGCTAGAAGAACAGACCCTGCGAAGCGTCCCTGACTCCATCTCTCCCCTGCGTTGGGACCTTATTTACAATGGCTAAGCAAACATGCAAGACAATAGGGAAGAGACCGAGAGAGAGAGACAGGTGTGGGGCTGGTGGGTGTGCCGTGATGGGCCTGAATCCCCAGCCCACTGCCCTTGACTCCCCGTCGGGGGCTCTCCGGTAGCCACTTCCATTCCTGAGGGCCTTGCATGTGCAGAGACCTCCCCTCCAGTCTCTAGCGACCCACGCTGATATTGCACGTCTTGCAACTGGGATCTTTCTTGGCGTCGGCGGTGGACAGGCTCATGAGCTGGTGCCCGCTGATCTCCCCCAGGACGCCCAGGCTGAGGTCGACCGGCTCGGTGTAGATGATCTCCAGGATGACGTCCTGAGCGTGGCGGTAGACGATCTCCCCGTCTTCCACGCAGCAGGTCAGGAACTTGTTGCAAGAGATGTCCAACTGAGGCAAGCGCTCCTGGCAGAAGCGGTCTCCCGGAGAGCCCTTGGGCGCCAGCACCAGCACCACGTAGTGGTAGGCCGTGTACATGCAGTAGAAGTCCGCAAAGTAGAGGTTGGTGTTGGGGCCGAAGAAGCGCTGGGCGGCGATCTGGAAGCGGTAGCGGCCGTAAGGGGAGTCCTGGGGCGGCTGGCCGGTGTTGAACTCGGTGTTGCAGCTGAAGAAGATGCCGTGGAGCATGCCGCTGGTGGGCGAGCCGTGGCTGCCGCTGTTGTCCTTCAGGTACGGCTTCATGGTGTTCCCACAGTGCATCCTGTCCCAAAGGGAGACACAGACAATCAGGCCAAGGGAAAGATAAACGTCAGGAGAGAATGCCTCTAGGCCAGGGGTCCTCAAACTTTTTGAACAGAGGGCCGGGTCACAGTCCCTCAAACTGTTGGAGGGCCGGATTATAATTTGGAAAAAATAATAATAATGAATGAATTCCTCTGCATGCTGCACATATCTTATTTGTAATGCAAAAAACACTTTAAATAATACAATAATTAAAATGAAGAACAATGTAAACAAATATAAACTTAGCAGTTTATAATAAATATAAACCTAGCAGTTTGAGATTTCCATTAATTCTGCTTGCTTTTCTTTTGTCATATTCTTCGTTAAAATGATAGTTTTTTGTTTATTTAGTTTGAAACCTGCCAGTTTGCCAAATTCTTCGATCTTGCTTAGCCAATTTTTAATATTTTCTCGTGGATTTTCTATAATCCCTATTATGTCGTCCGCGTATGCTCTGACCTTGAATTCCTGTTTACCAATTTTAACCCCTTTTAATATTTTCATCTTCCTTTAGGTTTTTCAGCAAAATTTCTAGGGACATTATAAAAATCAGGGGTGAAATAGGACATCCTTGTCTTGAGCCTTTCCCTATCACAAATTCTTCAGATATTTGTCCATTTATTTGCACTTTAGCCTTTTGGTGTTTATAGATATCTTCAATTGCTGTAATAAACTGATAACCCAAGTCCATTTCTTTCATTAAAATCTTTAAAAAATCCCAATTAAGGTTATCGAAAGCTTTTTCGGCATCCAGTGCTAGAAAGGCCGCCTCTTTTTGAGGGTTGGCTTCAAAACATGCTAATGTGAGTAGATCAATAGATACCGCTCCGGCGGGAAGGTAACGGCGCTCCATGCAGTCATGCCGGCCATATGACCTTGGAGGTGACTAGGGACAACACTGGCTCTTCTGCTTAGAAATGGAGATGAGCACCATCCCCCAGTCAGACATGACTGGAATTAAGGTCAGGGGACAACATTTGGGCCCACGGAGACGGCCAGCAAAGCGGGACCAAGCCCCTTTGCTGGCCGCCTCCCCCCGGTTCCCCAGCCTCCTGGATGCAGCGAGGCAGCATCCAGGAGGCTGGGGAAAGGAGCTGGGCCCACGGAATCGGCCGGCTTTGCCTGCCGCCTCCCCCCCTTCCCCCGCCGCCTCCCTCCCCCTTCGCCCTCCTCTCACCCTCCCCGCGGGCCGGATAAATGTCCTCGGGGGGCCAGATCTGGCCCGCGGGCCGTAGTTTGGGGACCCCTGCGCTAGACCATGGCCATATAGCCCGAAAAAACCTACAACAACCCAGTGATTCCGGCCATGAAAGCCTTCGACAATACATTATTATTATTAATTAATTAATTAAATGTGTGTGGGGGGTGGAATAACATCTTAAACTATGTTTTTAAAAAAGGCAGAAGGGAAAGGGCTGTTATGCCTTTCCTTTGCTTGAATGAACTGCCTAAACTCACAGCAAACCAGTAATTCCAGCCATGAAAGCCTTCGACAACAAATGAATGGCTCTCTGTTGTGAATGATTTCATTGTATTCTCCTGCATGACAAGGGGTTGGAGTAAGTGGCCCTTGGGAGTCCCTTCCAACTCTATAAATCCATGATCCTATGGCCTATTTGGAATCACCATCTATAGTGACAGGAGGTGACTATTATTATTATTATTATTATTATTATTATTATTATTATTTGAAACACAACAAGATGAGTCCACAGCAGACAAGTTGTTGTTGTTATTATTATTATTATTATTATTATTATTATTATTATTATTTTATTATTTGAAACACAACAAGATGAGTCCACAGCAGACAAGTTGTTGTTGTTGTTGTTATTATTATTATTATTATTATTATTATTATTATTATTATTTGAAACACAACAAGATGAGTCCACAGCAGACAAGTTGTTGTTATTATTATTATTATTATTATTATTATTATTATTTTATTATTTGAAACACAACAAGATGAGTCCACAGCAGACAAGTTGTTGTTGTTATTATTATTATTATTATTATTATTATTATTTGAAACACAACAAGATGAGTCCACAGCAGACAAGTTGTGTTGTTGTTATTATTATTATTATTATTATTATTATTATTATTATTTGAAACACAA
>NW_026847882.1:1491495-1516495 GCF_025583915.1 Anolis sagrei ordinatus | reverse complement strand
TTATTATTATTATTATTATTTGAAACACAACAAAATGAGTCCACAGCAGACAAGTTGTTGTTGTTGTTGTTGTTGTTGTTATCATTATTATTATTAGAAACACAACAAAATGAGTTCACAGCAGACAAGTTGCTGTTATTATTATTATTATTATTATTATTATTATTATTATTAGAAACACAACAAAATGAGTCCACAGCAGACACCAGTTGTTGTTGTTGTTGTTATTTGAAAAACAACAAAATGAGTCCACAGCAAAGTTGTTGTTGTTGTTGTTATTATTTGAAACACAACAACAAAATGAGTCCACAGCAGACAAGTTGTTGTTATTATTATTATTATTATTATTATTATTATTTGAAACACAACAAGATGAATCCACAGCAGACAAGTTGTTGTTGTTGTTGTTGTTGTCAGAAACACAGCAAAATGAGTCCACAGCAGACAAGTTGTTGTTGTTGTTGTTGTTATTATTATTATTATTAGAAACACAACAAAATGAGTCCACAGCAGACAAGTTGCTGTTGTTGTTGTTGTTGTTATTTGAAACACAACAAAATGAGTCCACAGCAGACAAGTTGTTGTTGTTGTTGTTGCTGCTATTATTATTATTATTATTATTATTATTATTATTATTATTATTATTTGAAACACAACAAGATGAGTCCACAGCAGACAAGTTGTTGTTGTTGTTATTATTATTATTTGTAACACAACAAGATGAGTCCACAGCAAACAGGATCACTCTGCTGGCTGTTATATTGGATCACGTGTCGGACACTTCCTAAGTGTTATTGTATTGGCGAATAATGTGTGCAGATCCCAGTAAGGTGGCCTTCTGCAGCTGGCAGATGGTAATTTTGTCAGCGCGATTGTGTTTAAGTGCAGGCCAAGGTCTTTAGGCACTGCACCCAGTGTACAGATCACCACTGAGACCACCTTTACTGGCTTGTGCCAGAACCTTTGCAGTTCTCTGGCACAATTATTATTATTATGTTTATTATGTTTATTATGTTTATTTATATGCCATTTTTTCTCTCCATTTGGAGACTCAAACAACTAGTGCCCCTTTTTTATTGCTTCAGGAAGACATGCAGCAACTGGAGATGACAACTGGAGGAGTGGCAAGGCATGAACTTTCTGGCTTCCATCAGCCACGGATGGTTGCCCACTGATGACTCAGGCCACTGGGTGCTTGGAAGGCACTTACCTGACATGCTGGAAATACTCCTTGGTGTGGTTCCGATAGAAGACCGAAAAGCGGAGCATCCTTCCTGCAATGAGTTCGGCTTTCTCCTGCAGCTGGGCCAAATGCTCCTTCGCGTAGTCTGTGTGGGGACAACGGGCAACAAGGTTTGACATGCTTTGTATTGTCGAAGGCTTTCATGGCCGGAATCACTGGGTTGTTGTAGGTTTTTTGGGCTATATGGCCATGTTCTAGAGGCATTCTCTCCTGACGTTTCGCCTGCATCTATGGCAAGCATCCTCGGAGGTAGTGAGGTCTGTTAGAACTAGGAAAAAGGGTTTATCTATCTGTGGAATGACCAGGGTGGGACAAAGGACTCTTGTATGTTGGAGCTAGGTGGGAATGGAGCTAGGTGTGAATGCTGGACCACTCTCACAACCACCATGTCAGATTACACAGAGAAGCCATTGAAATCCACAAGCATGTGGACAATTTCAACAGAAAGGAGGAAACCATGAAAATGAACAAAATCTGGCTACCAGTATTAAAAACTCTAAAATTACAACAGCACAACAAAAGAGAGGAAACAAACAAGGACATCTAATCACCTCTCAACAAAAGTTTGCTCCAGGCACTGTCAGGCCATTATATGCTAATCAAGGTGGTCAGTTGAAACATTCACACCTAGCTCCAGCAGACAAGAGTCCTTTGTCCCACCCTGGTCTTTCCACAGATATATAAACCAATTTTCCTAGTTCCAACAGACCTCACTACCTCTGAGGATGCTTGCCATAGATGCAGGCGAAACGTCAGGAGAGAATGCCTCTAGAACATGGCCATATAGCCTGAAAAAACCTACAACAACCCATTTGACATGCTTTTCTCCCATCTTGGAGGGTCAACCCCTTGGACGCCTGCTTCCCCGGCTCCTTCTTCCCACTCCACCCGGCATCCCTTCCCTTTTGCCTCCGGGCCGTTCTCCCTTCCTGTCACCTCCCATCTGGGTCGACACACCCTTGGCCTCCAACTTGGCAACTCTTGCTCCATCGTGAAATCTGGATTTACTGCCTTTCAGCACCTCTCCGCTTGTTCCCATCAGCTCAGGCCCAACCTTCCAAGCCAGCCCAAACAAGTGGTTTTTGGGTTTTTTTTTCCCTCTGCTTTGCTCCTGAACTTCAAAAACATCCACACGCTTCCTTTCACTGCCGTGCAGTTTGTGGACTTCTCAGGGCCCGTCCAGACAGTACCTTTATTGCACCAAACAGGAGGGTGGCCAGAAGCCATTCCCTGTAAACGTGGAAGCAATCACTACAAAAGGCAAAAAATGTGAGATTTCCAGGTGTGGGAATATCCCGGTTCTGAGCCGAATATGTGGATCTTCGCATGTCTGTATGTCCCTGCAATTGGAAATCATGGGATTTTTTAATATGGGCTTATTCCTGGGGTTATAATCTCTTGACCCACCGCCTTGCTGTTGCTGGAGTCAGGGGGAGAGCTTTAAACTGGCTCCCCTCCTTTCTTCACAACCGTGGAGAGCGAGTGGAGAGGGGAGGCCTGGTCTCCGAGAGGTCCCCCCCCTCTCTCTCTCTTGTGGGGTTCCTCCTCAGGGGGCCATTCTCTCCCCTCTCTTGTTTAACATCTATATGCGACCACTTGCTCAGCTGGTTCGAGGTTTTGGGCTGGAGTGTGACCAGTACGCCGATGACACTCAGCTGGTGCTGAAGATGGAAGGCCGACCGGACTCTGGACCCGATTCCTTCCATCAGTGCCTCGAGGCCGTGACTGGATGGCTGCGTGCCAGCAGGTTGAGGGTGAATCCAGCAAAGACGGAGATCCTATGGCTGGGTCAACCGGGCAGTGGGGACATCCAGCTGCCCACCCTGGATGGCGAGGAGGCACTACGCCCGTCACCGTTGGTCAAGAGTCTGGGAGTCCTTTTGGACCCTCTGCTGAGGATGGAGGCCCAGGTCTCTCTCCGCCGTGAGCAGAACCGCCTTCTTTCTTTCCCCTGCGGCAGGCTAGACGGCTGGCCCCCTCCCTGTCCAGGGATGACCTGGCTACGGTGATCCAGGCCACG
Source organism: Anolis sagrei ordinatus (assembly GCF_025583915.1). Taxonomy (NCBI): domain Eukaryota; kingdom Metazoa; phylum Chordata; class Lepidosauria; order Squamata; family Anolidae; genus Anolis; species Anolis sagrei. The sequence goes on along the minus strand of NW_026847882.1, from coordinate 1,513,232 downwards.
GTCATCTCAAGGCTGGACTACTGTAACGCTCTCTACATTGGCCTTCCTCTGTCGGTGATCCGGAAGCTAAAGTTGGTACAAAACACAGCTGCTCGGCTTCTTGTGGGAACTCCAATGAGATGCCACATCACCCCAATCTTACTACAGCTGCATTGGTTACCCATTGAGCACCGGATCACTTTCAAAGGGATGGTACTCACCTTGAAGGCCTTGCATGGTCTGGGGCCGATGTACCTGAGGGACCGCCTCACCTCCTCCCAACCCCAGAGATCCCTCCGTTCTGAGGACCAAGATCTATTGGAAGTCCCCAGTGTCAAGACCTTGCGTCTAACAGCAACCAGATGCAGAGCCTTCACAGCAGTGGCACCATCACTCTGGAATACTCTGCCACCTGAAGTCCGTGCCTTGCAGGACTTATAAGCTTTCCGCAGGGCATGTAAGACATATCTGTTTCGACAGGCCTTTGATCTTTGATATTGCCGTTTTTAAATTGTTTTAAATTGTTTTAAAATTGTGTTAAATTTTAGCCTGTTCTTGTAAGCCGCTCCGAGCCCCAGGGGAGTGGCGGCATATAAGTTCAAATAATAATAATAATAATAAATAATAAATAATAATAATAATAAAAAGAAGGTGACCCTTGAGTAGAAGGGAAAAACTTTGTTTGTGTGCCAGAGACTTCATGAAACATGTGGAGGGCATATTTTCTCTGGCCAGCACAAAGTTGCACCCCCCCCCCCTAGTCAATGTTGTATATCTTTTGGCAGAAGTCTTATAGGGCAATGGAAAAGTTCCATCCCTTTAGACCAGTGTTTCTCAACCTGGGGGTCGGGACCCCTAGAGGGGTCGCAAGGGGGTGTCAGAGGGGTCGCCAAAGACCATCACAGACAGTATTTTCTGTTGGTCATGGGAGTTCTGTGTGGGAAGTTTGGCCTAATTCTATCGTTGGTGGGCTTCAGAATGCTCTTTGGTAGTAGGTGAACTATAAATCCCAGCAACTACAACTCCCAAATGTCAAGGTCTATTTTCCCCGAACTTCACCAGTGATCACATTTAGGCATATTGAATATGTGTGCCAGGTTTGATCCAGATCCATCATTGTTTGAGTCCACAGTGCTCTCTGGATGTAGGTGAACTACAACTCTAAAACCCAAGGTCAATGCCCACCAAACCCTTCCAGTATTTTCTGTTGGTCATGGGAGTTCTGTGTGGGAAGTTTGGTCTAATTCTATCATTGGTGGGCTTCAGAATGCTCTTTGGTTGTAGGTGAACTATAAATCCCAGCAACTACAACTCCCAAATGTCAAGGTCTATTTTCCCTGAACTTCACCAGTGTTCACATTTGGGCATATTGAATATTCGTGCCAAGTTTGATCCAGATCCATCATTGTTTGAGTCCACAGTGCTCTCTGGATGTAGGTGAACTACAACTCTAAAACCCAAGGTCAATGCCCACCAAACCCTTCCAGTATTTTCTGTTGGTCATGGGAGTTCTGTGTGGGAAGTTTGGCCTAATTCTATCGTTGGTGGGCTTCAGAATGCTCTTTGGTAGTAGGTGAACTATAAATCCCAGCAACTACAACTCCCAAATGTCAAGGTCTATTTTCCCCGAACTTCACCAGTGATCACATTTAGGCATATTGAATATGTGTGCCAGGTTTGATCCAGATCCATCATTGTTTGAGTCCACAGTGCTCTCTGGATGTAGGTGAACTACAACTCTAAAACCCAAGGTCAATGCCCACCAAACCCTTCCAGTATTTTCTGTTGGTCATGGGAGTTCTGTGTGGGAAGTTCGGTCTAATTCTATCGTTGGTGGGCTTCAGAATGCTCTTTGGTAGTAGGTGAACTATAAATCCCAGCAACTACAACTCCCAAATGTCAAGATTCTATTTTCCCCAAACTCCACCAGTGTTCACATGTGGGCATACTGAGTATTCGTGTCAAGTTTGGTCCAGATCCATCATTGTTTGAGTCCACAGTGCTCTCTGGATGTAGGTGAACTACAACTCCAAAACTCAAGGTCAATGCCCACCAAACCCTTCCAGTATTTTCTGTTGGTCATGGGAGTTCTGTCTGCCAAGTTTGGTTCAATTCCATCATTGGTGGAGTTCAGAATACTTTGATTGTAGGTGAACTCCAGCAACTACAACTCCTAAATAACAAAATCAATTCCCTCCCAACACCACCAGTATTCAAATTTGGGCATATTGGGTATTTGTGCCAAATTTGGTCCAGTGAATGAAATCAGATATTTACATAACAATTCATAATATTAGCAAAATGACAGTTATGAAGTAACAACAAAAATAATTTTACAGGAATGGTCATGTATAACCCAGGAACAGCACCCTGTTGTTTGATGCCACAAGTACACAACCAAATCTGTCTGGACAGATGGCCAGGCAGCCAGGCTCTAAAAAGTGTCAATAATGACAAAGTTCTGTTCCTGGCTTGAAAGTGTGTGTTTCTGTTTGATTGTGCAGTGCTGACTTGGGCAGAAGTGGTCCTACCCCGTAAACTTTGTTTGTGTGGCAGATACTTCTTGTTGTTATTGTTACTGTTTATTGTTTACTTTTGTTTATGAGATTTATTTTAACTGTTGTATTGATTGTTTTTTTGCTTTTACTGTTGATGTACTTTGGGCTCGGCCTCATGTAAGCCGCACCGAGTCCCTTGGGGAGATGGTAGAGGGGTATAAATAAAGTATTATTATTATTATTATTATTATTATTATTATTAGAGGCCATTACCGCTCAAGCAGGGAGCTTTGAGATGGTTGAACAGAAGCTCTCCAAAGCTCTAGGTGCCCTTACTGCCTATTACAGGGAAAACCAGCTGATCCCTAATCCATCTAAAACACAGACATGTGCCTTTCATCTCAAGAACAGAGAAGCATCCCGAGCTCGAGGATTATTACCTGGGAAGGAAGGAATCCCATTGGAGCATTGCAGCGCACCCAAATACCTGGGAGGAGTCACTCTGGACCGTGCTCTGACCTACAAGAAGCACTGCCTGAACATCAAGCAAAAAGTGGGCGCTAGAAACAACATCATACGAAAGCTGACTGGCACAACCTGGGGATCACAACCAGACACAGTGAAGACATCTGCCCTTGCGCTATGCTACTCTGCTGCTGAGTACGCATGCCCGGTGTGGAACACATCTCACCACACTAAAACAGTGGATGTGGCTCTTAATGAGACATGCCGCATTATCACGGGGTGTCTGCGCCCTACACCACTGGAGAAATTACACTGTTTAGCCGGTATTGCACCACCTGACATCCGCCGGGAAGTAGCAGCCAATAGTGAAAGGACCAAGGCAGAGACATCTCCAGCTCATCCCCTGTTTGGGTATCAGCCAGCACGTCAACAACTTAAATCTAGAAATAGTTTTCTAAGATCTACAGAGACACTCGCTGGAACACCCCAGCAAGCGAGAGTCCAAAAGTGGCAGGTTCAAACCCAGAACCTCAACCAATGGCTGATACCAAAGGAGAGACTCCCCCCTGGGCACACAGAGGACTGGGCAACTTGGAAGGCGCTGAACAGACTGCGCTCTGGCACCACGAGATGTAGAGCCAACCTCAAGAAATGGGGCCACAAAGTGGAGTCCACGACATGCGAATGTGGAGAAGAGCAAACCACTGACCACCTGCTGCAATGCAACCTGAGCCCTGCCACATGCACAATGGAGGACCTTCTTACGGCAACACCAGAGGCACTCCATGGGGCCAGATACTGGTCAAAGGACATTTAATCCACTACCAAACTCGCAAATTCTGTGTTTTGTCTGTTTGTTTGTTTGTTTTTGTTAAAAATGTAATACAAATGTCTGGTTGCTGATGACACGATAAATAAATTATTATTATTATTATTATTATTATTATTATTATTATTATTATTAGATACTTCCTGAAACGTCAGGAGGGCACAGTTTCTGTAGCCAGGACAAACAGAACTTTTGCAGTGATTTGCATATCTGAATCTCCGCATATTCACATATTGAGGGTTTTAAAAAAAAGTTCCCAGCGGAAATCCTGCAGCGGGCATCTTGGGAGCCTCTAAACTTGGCCACAAAGCCTCAAAATGGACAACAAAGGCAGAAATCCCAGGGCCAACAGGTCCGTATGTGGACCTCTTCTGAAGTCCCGGGATTTTTTTTGCCCCAGATTAAAACCCGTGCTTTGGTGCTGTCTGGAAGCGCCCCAGGCGATTTTTATAGAAAGTAAAACCATGGGGGAAGCAATAGGAAAGCATAGGCAGGTATGGCTCTTCAGACATCACAGGGCTTGCCAATGGGTAGAACTGGCTTCTACTTACATGGGACATCAAATCTACAATACTCAGTTCTTGTGGGTTTTTTCGGGCTATATGGCCATGTTCTAGAGGCATTTCTCCTGACGTTTCGCCTGCATCTATGGCAAGCATCCTCAGAGGTGAGGTCTGCTGGAACTGGGAAAAAAGGGGTTTATATATCTGGGGAATGACCAGGGTGAGACAAAGGGCTTTTGTAAGTTGGGCTAGGTGTGAATCTTTCAACTGACCACCTTGATTAGCATACAATGGGCTGACTGTGCCTGGAGCAAACTCTTCTTGAAAGGTAATTAGATGTCCCTGCCTGTTTCCTCTCTGCTGTTTTTGCTGTTGCAATTTTAGAGTTTTTTAATACTGGTAGCCAGATTTTGTTCATTTTCATGGTCTCTTCCTTTCTGTTGAAATTGTCCACATGCTTGTGGATTTCAATGGCTTCTCTGTGTAGTCTGACATGGTGGTTGTGAGAGTGGTCCAGCATTTCTGTGTTCTCAAATAATATGCTGTGTCCAGGTTGGTTCCTCAGGTGCTCTGCTATGGCTGATTTCTCTGGTTGAAGTTAGCTATGACTGGGCTATGGGGAGCCCTCTCAGCCCAGTCATAGCTAACTTCTACATGGAACACTTTGAAGAACAAGCCCTGGAGACAGCAACCAAAAAGCCCACGATATGGTTCAGATATGTGGATGACACCTTCACCATTTGGAGCCATGGAGAAGAAGAACTCAACAGGTTCCTGGACCATCTTAACAGCATCCACCCAAACATCCAGTTCACGATGGAAAAAGAAAATGAAGGAAGACTGCCTTTTCTAGATGTCCTAGTCATCCGCAAACCAGATCAACAATTGGGTCACACCGTCTACAGAAAACCCACACACACAGATAGATATCTACATAAAAACTCCAACCATCACCCAAGTCAAAAAAGAAGCCCCATTAAAGCCTTGGCAGACCGTGCAAAAAGAATCTGCGAAGCCCACCTCCTCCAAGATGGACTGAACCACCTCAACTGGGCTCTCCAGGCCAATGGAGACTCCACCTCAGACATCAGAAGAGCTGCAAGACAACTGAGAAGAAGCCACGAGAGTCAAGATGAAGATCCACCCAGAGGGAAAGTGTTCCTGCCATACATCAAGGGAACCACTGACCGCATAGGGAAGCTGATGAGGAAACACAAACTATCTACAGACCCACCAAGAAAATCCAACAAATGCTCCGTTCAGCAAAGGACAAGAGGGATCTTCTCACCTCTGCAGGAGTCTACCGTGTACCATGCAGCTGTGGACAAGTCTCCAGAGGGACCACCAAACGCAGCAATGCCCAAACAAGAATCAAGGAACATGAAAGGCACTGCAGACTCCTTCAACCAGAGAAGTCAGCCATAGCAGAGCACCTGATAAACCTGGACACAGCATATTATTTGAGAACACAGAAATGCTGGACCACACCAACAACCACCATGTCAGACTACACAGAGAAGCCACTGAAATCCACAAACATGTGGACAATTTCAACAGAAAGGAAGAAACCATGAAAATGAACAAAATCTGGCTACCAGTATTAAAAAATTCTAAAATTGTAACAGCAAAAACAGCAGAGAGAAAAACAGGCAGGGACATCTAATCACCTTTCAAGAAGAGTTTGCTCCAGGCACAGTCAGCCCATTGTATGCTAATCAAGGTGGTCAGTTGAAAGATTCACACCCAGCCCAACTTACAAAAGCCCTTTGTCTCACCCTGGTCATTCCACAGATATATAAACCTCTTTTTTCCCATTTCCAGCAGACCTCACCTCTGAGGATGCTTGCCATAGATGCAGGCGAAACGTCAGGAGAAATGCCTCTAGAACATGGCCATATAGCCCGAAAAAACCCACAAGAACTGAGTGATTCCAGCCATGAAAGCCTTCGACAATAAATCTACAATACTTTGCCTCAATGTAAAGGAGATCACGAGCTATAGCCTTCTACTAAACGCTTACCACCAGTGCAGAATTCGACTGTCTCGCTCCATCCAGATACAAGATATTCCCCATCGCTCTGCTTGATGGCTGTCTGCACTGCCACACTGTACTCCGTCCTGGGACTCAGGAACCAATGGCCCCTCACCGTCATGGGCAGGGCAACTGCCTTGGCCACCAACTTGGTAGGGACATCCTGTGCAAAGGAAAAAACACAAGCGGTCATCAGGCATCCAACTGGAACTTGGGATGCAGGACTGGTCTGCCAAGGCTATGGTTAGCTGTGAGGTGGCACTTCGGAGAGACTTGGCCACACTGGTACCAGACTGCTAGTGACAAATGATAGCCACCCATTCGTATATGAGAGAGGAAATGCTTGGCTTGGTGAATTCAGTGAAAACCTAGTCTTCCTGCTATTTATTTATTATTTATTTGGTATTCCGCAAAAAAGTGAAGACCTGGCTGTTTGAGCAGGCGTTCGAATAATTAGTGCAATGATTGGTTAATGAACACTGGAATGGAACAATGGATGACGAATCTGGAACATGTTTTTGATGACGAGACGACAGTGAATGGGTCGTGTAATGTGTAATGTGTTAGGTTGTTAACTGTTTCTATACTGTAGCACTGAATTTTTGCTGTTCGTATTTGTTGTGAACCGCTGTGAGTCGCCTTCGGGCTGAGAACAGCGGTATATAAGTAAGGTAAATAAATAAATAAATAAATAAATAATAAAATTATTTATCGTGTCAGGAGCAACCAGACATTTGTATTACATTTTAAACAAAGCAAACAAACAAACAGACAAAACACAAAGTTTGCAAGTTTGGTAGTTGATTAAATGTCCTTTGACCAGTATCTGGCCCCTTGGAGTGCCTCTGGTGTTGACGTAAGAAGGTCCTCCCTTGTGCATCATGTGGCAGGGCTCAGGTTGCATTGCAGCAGGTGGTCAGTGGTTTGCTCTTCTCCACACTCGCATGTCAAGGATTCCACTTTGTAGCCCCATTTCTGAAGTTGGCTCTGCATCTCGTGGTGCCAGAGCGCAGTCTGTTCAGTGCCTTCCAGTTGCCCAGTCTTCTGTGTGCCCAGGGGGGAGTCTCTCATTTGGTATCAGCCATTGGTTGAGGTTCTGGGTGTGAGCCTGCCACTTTTGGACTCTCGCTTGCTGAGGTGTTCCAGCGAGTGTCTCTGTAGATCTTAGAAAACTATGTCTTGATTTAAGTCGTTGACGTGCTGGCTGATACCCAAACAGAGGATGAGCTGGAGATGTCTCTGCCTTGGTCCTTTCACTATTGGCTGCTACTTCCCGGCGGATGTCAGGTGGTGCAATACCGGCTAAGCAGTGTAATTTCTCCAGTGGTGTAGGGCGCAGACACCCCGTGATAATGCGGCATGTCTCATTAAGAGCCACATCCACTGTTTTAGTGTGGTGAGATGTGTTCCACACTGGGCATGCATACTCAGCAGCAGAGTAGCACAGCGCAAGGGCATATGTCTTCACTGTGTCTGGTTGTGATCCCCAGGTTGTGCCAGTCAGCTTTTGTATGATATTGTTTCTAGCTCCCACTTTTTGCTTCTTGTAGGTCAGAGCATGGTCCAGAGTAACTCCCAGGTATTTGGGTGCGCTGCAATGCTCCCGTGGGATTCCTTCCTTCCCAGGTAATAATCCTCAGAGCTCGGGATGCTTCTCTGTTCTTGAGATGAAAGGCACATGTTTGTGTTTTAGATGGATTAGGGATCAGCTGGTTTTCCCTGAGAGTTATGAAGTAGCAACAAAAATAATGTTATGGTTGGGGGTCGGCACAACATGAGGAACTGTGTTAAGGGGTCGCGGCATTAGGAAGGTTGAGAAACACTGGTCTACGGTGTCCTTCTTGTACTATACCACTATACTGTAATATTATTAGTAATATTACATGTAATATACATATAAATATAATACGTCCAATAAAAGCCAAGAGCCAGAATTATTTTTTAAAAATGGTTAAATCAAGGTTTGGTTTTGGGATTTCACACACACACAAACATTCCAGTGTGTATGTTTATCCCTGGGTGCCGAATCTGTGGAAATAGAGGGTGAACTGAAGTCTCTTCCAGCCAGTTAAAAGATTTAGACATTGTACCTATACTTTCACGTCGATGTTTGTTTATTAGGAGGTGTAAAAGTATATTTCTTTCCTGCGAAGCTTTCCAAAGCATTGGAGTGTGCCAGCTCTCCAGGCGATGCGTCAATGCCTTGTTTACAGCTCCAAAAAGCTGCCTTCCCCTGTGATCTATCAAGAGCGCACCTATTTTCATCTGACGACTCTTGGCAGGCTTTTTACTGACAGTGTTCGCAGATGGCGAGCGCTGTTGGAAATTAGAAGCGCGGCGAAGTACATCCTTCATTAAAAGCAGCACTTGGATACTGTGGAATGTTGCAGTATTTATGGCTATCAGCAATTATTGATGAGCGAAATAGTATGTCTTTGTGAAATAGGGAAGCGTTTTATGGGCAACAGCACGATTTGGCAAAAAGTAAATACGTTGCTATTTACACTTCCAAAACTCAGGTTTCCTGGCATCCTAAAGGATTTATGCTCTCTTGTGTCTACACTAGGTAAACTTGGTTTTCAGTGATGTTGCAAACATGTATCTAGAAGTGCATCTACACTGCAGAATTAATAATAATAATAATAATAATAATAATAATAATAATAATAACCCTTTATTTGTACCCGGCTACCATCTCCCCAAGGGACTCGGTGCGGCTTACATGAGGCCGACCCCAAATACAGCAATACAAGCAATAACAACAACAATACAAGCAATTAAAATAAAAACATGGACAATAAAATAATACCACACGATTACAACTGTGGGAAGGCCAAATGTAAAATTAAAATTGGAAGTAATGCTGGAACATGGGTGAAAAAAGTGATGGGGCGTTTGTGGAAAACATTCAAGCAGACATAAAAAGTGCTTTGGAGGACAAAGTGCTATGGAATCATTATTCTGGGAAGGCACACTGGAACAACCATGTCTTCAAGCTCCTTCTAAAGACTGCCAGAGTTGGGGCATGTCTGATGTCCTTAGGGAGTGAATTCCAGAGTCGAGGGGCCACCACCGAAAAAGCCCTCTCTCTCGTCCCCACCAATTGTGCTTGCGATGCAGGTGGGATCACGAGCAGGGCCTCTCCAGATGATTGAAGAGATCATGTGGGTTTGTATACAGAGATGCGGTCACGCAGGTAGGCGGGTCCCAAACCGTTCAGGGCTTTGTAGGTAAGAACTTGCACCTTGAACTTAAGAACCTTCAGAAATGGGGCTACAAAGTGGAATCCTCGACATGCGAGTGCGGAGAGGAGCAAACCACTGACCACCTGCTGCAATGCACCCTGAGCCCTGCCACATGCACAATGGAGGACCTTCTTGCAGCAACACCAGAAGCACTCCAAGTGGCCAGATACTGGTCAAAGGACATTTAATCAACTACCAAACTCACACATTTTGTATTTTGTCTGTTTGTTTGCTTTGTTCTGTTAGAAATGTAATATAATTGACTGGCTGCCCTGACATGAGAAATAAAATAAATAAATAAGGTAAGAACCTGCACCTTGAATTGGGACCGGAAAATGAACGGCAGCCAATAGAGCTCCTTGAACAGGAGGGTTGACCGCTCCCTGTAAGGAGCACCAGTTAACAACCTGGCCACCGCCCGTTGAACCAATTGAAATTTCCAGGCCGTTTTCAAGGGCAGCCCCACGTAGAGTGCATTACAGTAATCCAGTCTACAGGTGATTAAGGCATGGACCACCCTGGCCAGATCTGCCTTCCCGAGGTACGGTCGCAGTTGGCGCACGAGTCTTAATTGAGTAAAGGCCCTCCCGGCCACCGCCAACGCCTGAGCCTCAAGCGTAAGTGATGAGTCCAGGAGGACACCCAAACTGCGGACCTGTGACTTCAGGGGGAGTGCAACCCCGTCCAGCACAGGTTGCCACCCTATACCCCGGTCTGGTTTACGATCGACCAGGAGGACCTCTGTCTTGTCGGGATTAATCTTCAGCTTGTTCGTCCTCATCCAGACAGCCACAGCGGTCAGGCACTCGTCTAGCACTCGAGGGGCTTCCTTGGAGTTAGGTGGAAAAGAGTAGTAGAGTTGTGTGTCATCTGCATAGAGATGGCACCCAACTCCAAAACTCCGGATGACCTCTCCCAGCGGTTTCATGTAGATGTTAAAAAGCATGGGAGACAGAATGGAGCCTTGCGGGACCCCACAGGTCAAAGGCCAGGGGTCCGAGCAGGCGTCTCCCAGCTTCACCATCTGGGATCGACCCTCCAGGAAGGACCGGAACCATGCCCCCAAGGCCCATCCCAGAGAGTTGTCCCAGAAGGATACCATGAATTAATGCAGTTGACACCACTTTAACCACTATGGATCAATCCGATGGAGTTGAGAGGCTTCCTGGATATTATGTGGATATGCAGAACTGTGGATAATAGCATAGAGTCGAGTTCAAGCACCTATAAAATGCCATATTTTGTTGGGTGTGGATAAAGAAAACCACGGATAATGGTCTTGTGGATATGGAGAAATGATACTGTAAAACAGGGGAAAGGGTTAATGCTTCATGCTTCTACATTTTTGAGAAATCCATGGCATTCTTGGGAGAAGGAACTCTTGTCTGCTCAAGGTCGATGTGAATGCATCAACTGGCCATCTTAAATGGCCCAGCAGTTTCAAAGACTGGCTTCTTACTGCCCAGGGAAATCCTTTGTTGAAAGGTGTTTAGCTTGCCCTGATTGTTTCTTGTCTGGAAACCAGTATTGAAAAGCTCTAAAATCATAACAGTAAATAAAGACAACACTCAAAAACAGGAGAATTCCAGACAAGAAACAATCAGGGCCAGCTATTCACCTCCCAACAAAGGATTCTCCCAGGCAGTAAGAAGCCAGTCCTTGAAACTGCTGGGCCATTAAATGCTAATCAAGGTGGGCAATTGAAACATTCACACCTACCTCAAACAGACAAGAGTTCTTTCTCCCACCCTGGATGTTCCACAGATATATATACCAAACTTGCCTAGTTTCCAGCAGACCTCACAACCTCTGAGGATGCCTGCCATATGTGTGGGTGAAACGTCAGGAGAGAATGCTTCTGGAACATGGACAGACAGTCCAGAAAAATCACAAAAACCCATTATTATTATTATTATTATTATTATTATTATTATTAAACAAGATTAGTACACAGTAAACAGGATCACATGTTGGATGCTTCCCAAGTATCTAGGACTTGTTTCTATTATTATTATTATTATTATTATTATTATTATTATTATTACACAACAAGATGAGTCCACAGCAGACACTCTGCTGGCTGTTGAATTGGATCACACGTCGGACACTTCCCAAGTGTCTAGGACTGTGTGATGTATCGGCAAATAATGTGTGCAGATCCCAGTAAGGTGGCCTTCTGCAGCTGGCAGATGGTAATTTTGTCAGCGCCGATTGTGTTTAAGTGCAGGCCAAGGTCTTGAGGCACTGCACCCAGTGTGCCCATCACCACTGGGACCACCTTGACTGGCTTGTGCAGTTCGATCTTTAAATCCTCCTATCGTGTCAGCTTTTCCAGTTGTTTCTCTTCAATCCTGCTGTCACCTGGGATTGCGGCATCGACGATACATACTTTGTTTTTTAACACGATTGTGCGGACAGGAGTGTTGTGCTCCAAAACTCTTTCTGTCTGAATTCAGAAGTCCCAGAGGAGTTTGGCGTGTTCATTCTCTGTAACTGTTTCCGGGATCCCACCAGTTCTTTGTTGCAGGCAGATGGTGTTTGTGGCACAAATTCCAATGGGATCATCTGAGCAAGGGTGTTGTGCCTCTGCTTGGAGTCTGTCCACGATCTTCTTGCAGCAGCTGAGGATAGGATCGAATGTTTCATCTGCTTCCTTGCAGAGTTTACATTTGGGATCTTTCATCAACTTTTCAATTCTGGCTTTGATACCAATGAATCATCTGAGTAACGGTGTTGTGCCTCTGCTTGGAGTCTGTCCACGATCTTCTTGCAGCAGCTGAGGATGGGATCGAATGTTTCATCTGCTTCCTTGCAGAGTTTACATTTGGGATCTTTCATCAACTTTTCAATTCTGGCTTTGATACCAATGAATCATCTGAGTAACGGTGTTGTGCCTCTGCTTGGAGTCTGTCCACGATCTTCTTGCAGCAGCTGAGGATGGGATCGAATGTTTCATCTGCTTCCTTGCAAAGTTTACATTTGGGATCTTTCACCGACTTTTCAATTCTGGCTTTGATACCAATGAATCATCTGAGTAACGGTGTTGTGCCTCTGCTTGGAGTCTGTCCACGATCTTCTTGCAGCAGCTGAGGATGGGATCGAATGTTTCATCTGCTTCCTTGCAGAGTTTACATTTGGGATCTTTCATCAACTTTTCAATTCTGGCTTTGATACCAATGAATCATCTGAGTAACGGTGTTGTGCCTCTGCTTGGAGTCTGTCCACGATCTTCTTGCAGCAGCTGAGGATGGGATCGAATGTTTCATCTGCTTCCTTGCAGAGTTTACATTTGGGATCTTTCATCAACTTTTCAATTCTGGCTTTGATACCAATGAATCATCTGAGTAACGGTGTTGTGCCTCTGCTTGGAGTCTGTCCACGATCTTCTTGCAGCAGCTGAGGATGGGATCGAATGTTTCATCTGCTTCCTTGCAGAGTTTACATTTGGGATCTTTCATCAACTTTTCAATTCTGGCTTTGATACCAATGAATCATCTGAGTAACGGTGTTGTGCCTCTGCTTGGAGTCTGTCCACGATCTTCTTGCAGCAGCTGAGGATGGGATCGAATGTTTCATCTGCTTCCTTGCAAAGTTTACATTTGGGATCTTTCACCGACTTTTCAATTCTGGCTTTGATACCAATGAATCATCTGAGTAACGGTGTTGTGCCTCTGCTTGGAGTCTGTCCACGATCTTCTTGCAGCAGCTGAGGATGGGATCGAATGTTTCATCTGCTTCCTTGCAGAGTTTACATTTGGGATCTTTCATCAACTTTTCAATTCTGGCTTTGATACCAATGAATCATCTGAGTAACGGTGTTGTGCCTCTGCTTGGAGTCTGTCCACGATCTTCTTGCAGCAGCTGAGGATGGGATCGAATGTTTCATCTGCTTCCTTGCAAAGTTTACATTTGGGATCTTTCATCAACTTTTCAATTCTGGCTTTGATACCAATGAATCATCTGAGTAACGGTGTTGTGCCTCTGCTTGGAGTCTGTCCACGATCTTCTTGCAGCAGCTGAGGATAGGATCGAATGTTTCATCTGCTTCCTTGCAGAGTTTACATTTGGGATCTTTCATCAACTTTTCAATTCTGGCTTTGATACCAATGAATCATCTGAGTAACGGTGTTGTGCCTCTGCTTGGAGTCTGTCCACGATCTTCTTGCAGCAGCTGAGGATGGGATCGAATGTTTCATCTGCTTCCTTGCAGAGTTTACATTTGGGTCATCAACTTTTCAATTCTGGCTTTGATACCAATGAATCATCTGAGTAATGGTGTTGTGCCTCTGCTTGGAGTCTGTCCACGATCTTCTTGCAGCAGCTGAGGATGGGATCGAATGTTTCATCTGCTTCCTTGCAAAGTTTACATTTGGGATCTTTCACCGACTTTTCAATTCTGGCTTTGATACCAATGAATCATCTGAGTAACGGTGTTGTGCCTCTACTTGGAGTCTGTCCACGATCTTCTTGCAGCAGCTGAGGATGGGATCGAATGTTTCATCTGCTTCCTTGCAGAGTTTACACTTGGGATCTGTCATTGACTTTTCAATTCTGGCTTTGATACCAATGAATCATCTGAGTAACGGTGTTGTGCCTCTGCTTGGAGTCTGTCCACGATCTTCTTGCAGCAGCTGAGGATGGGATCCATTGTTTCATCTGCTTCCTTGCAGAGTTTACACTTGGGATCTGTCATCGACTGTTCAATTCTGGCTTTGATGCCAATGAATCACCTGAGCAACGGTGTTGTGCCTCTGCTTGGAGTCTGTCCACGATCTTCTTGCAGCAGCTGAGGATGGGATTTATTGTTTCATCTGCTTCCTTGCAGAGTCTACACTTGGGATCTTTCATCAACTTTTCAATTCTGGCTTTGATACCAATGAATCATCTGAGTAACGGTGTTGTGCCTCTGCTTGGAGTCTGTCCACGATCTTCTTGCAGCAGCTGAGGATGGGATCGAATGTTTCATCTGCTTCCTTGCAAAGTTTACATTTGGGATCTTTCATCAACTTTTCAATTCTGGCTTTGATACCAATGAATCATCTGAGTAACGGTGTTGTGCCTCTGCTTGGAGTCTGTCCACGATCTTCTTGCAGCAGCTGAGGATGGGATCGAATGTTTCATCTGCTTCCTTGCAAAGTTTACATTTGGGATCTTTCACCGACTTTTCAATTCTGGCTTTGATACCAATGAATCATCTGAGTAACGGTGTTGTGCCTCTGCTTGGAGTCTGTCCACGATCTTCTTGCAGCAGCTGAGGATGGGATCGAATGTTTCATCTGCTTCCTTGCAGAGTTTACATTTGGGATCTTTCATCAACTTTTCAATTCTGGCTTTGATACCAATGAATCATCTGAGTAACGGTGTTGTGCCTCTGCTTGGAGTCTGTCCACGATCTTCTTGCAGCAGCTGAGGATGGGATCCATTGTTTCATCTGCTTCCTTGCAGAGTTTACACTTGGGATCTGTCATCGACTGTTCAATTCTGGCTTTGATGCCAATGAATCACCTGAGCAACGGTGTTGTGCCTCTGCTTGGAATCTGTCCACGATCTTCTTGCAGCAGCTGAGGATGGGATTTATTGTTTCATCTGCTTCCTTGCAGAGTCTACACTTGGGATCTTTCATCAACTTTTCAATTCTGGCTTTGATACCAATGAATCATCTGAGTAACGGTGTTGTGCCTCTGCTTGGAGTCTGTCCACGATCTTCTTGCAGCAGCTGAGGATGGGATCGAATGTTTCATCTGCTTCCTTGCAGAGTTTACATTTGGGATCTTCCGTCAACTTTTCAATTCTGGCTTTGATGGCATTGGTTCGAATGGCTTGTTCTTGGGTTGCCAGAATTATTATTATTATTATTATTATTATTATTATTATTATTATTATTATTATATCCAAAGCACAGGTTGTCCATTTCCAAAAGTTTTTTTTTTAAATTCCTATTTTGTAGTGGTTCGAATGGTGAAACGAGAGTCTACGAGTGAAAGGACGGAACAGGTCTTTGTTTTGAAGAGCGAACCTTGCCACGTCAACAGACCACAGCCACCTCTCTGCACTGCAGAGCTGTTTCTGTGGCAACGGTAAGTGCAGAAGCACAACGGGAAGGGAAAACGGCAAGGAGTGGGGGAGATCTTCTCACCAAGAGGGAAACAGGGAGAGCAAGAAAGGAAGAGAGCGAGGAGAGAAAGGGTGTTAAACATTGCATAGAATTGCTATGGCAACCCATCCTGTTAAACAGCACCGAAAATTACCGACTCCTTTTCAGAGGGAGAAAGGTGTGAGTAATTCGTTCCATGACCTCCTCCTGCCTTTGTGAAGAAGGACACCTTCCTTCCGTAGTGTCTCTTTCCCAAATGGGCTCCTTCTTGCAAGGGATACACCTTCTGACGTTCATTGGATGGCTTCTGTCAACCCTCCATGGCTTGAAAATATTCCCCTCCAAAAGCCCCCCACACAACCCTAGAATCCTCGAGTTGGAAGAGACCTGGGGGGCCATCCAGTCCAACCCCATTCTGCCAAGAAGCAGGACAACTGCATTCAAATCACTCCCGACAGATGGCCATGCAGCCTCCGTTTAAAAGCCTCCATAGAAGGAGCCTCCACCACACTCTGGGGCAGAGAGTTCCACTGCTGAACAGCTCCCACAGTCAGAAAGTTCTTCCTAATGTTCAGGTATATCTCCTTTCCTGTAGTTTGAAGCCATTGTTTCATTGCATCCTAGTCTCCAGGGCAGCTCCCTCCTCCCTATGACTTCCTCTCATATCTTGATCCATGGCCCTCATCATGTCTCCTCTCAGCCTTCTCTTCTGGCTAAACATGCCCAGCTCTTCTTTAAGCCGCTCCTCATAGAACCTTGCTCCCTCCTCCCTATGATTTTCCCTCACATATTGATACATGGCTCTCATCATGTCTCCTCTCAGCCTTCTCTTCTTCAGGCTAAACATGCCCAGCTCCTTAAGCCGCTCCTCATAGGGCTTGTTCTCCAGACCCTTGCTCTGCTCCCTCCTCCCTATGACTTCCTCTCATATTTATACATGGCTCTCATCATGTATCCTCTCAGCCTTCTCTTCTGCAGGCTAAACATGCCCAGCTCTTTAAGCCGCTCCTCATAGGGCTTGTTCTCCAGACCCTTGATCTGCTCCCTCCTCCCTATGACTTCCCATCACATATTTATCCATGGTCCTCATCATGTCTCCTCTCAGCCTTCTCTTCTGCAAGATAAACATGCGCAGCTCTTTAAGCCGCTCCTCATAGGGTTTGTTCCACAGACCCTTGATTGCTCCCTCCTCTCCTTGTGGCTTCCTCTCACATATTTATACATGGCTCTCATGTCTCCTCTCAGCCTTCTCCAGGCTAAACATGCCCAGCTCGTTAAGCCGCTCCTCATAGGGCTTGTTCCACAGACCCTTGATCTGCTCCCTCCTCCCTATGACTTCCCCTCACATATTCATCCATGGTCCTCATCATGTCTCCTCTCAGCCTTCTCTTCTTCAGGCTAAACCTGCCCAGCTCTTTAAGCCACTCCTCATAGGGCTTGTTCTCCAGACCCTTGATCTGCTCCCTCCTCCCTATGACTTCCTCTCACATCTTGATCCATGGCCCTCATCATGTCTCCTCTCAGCCTTCTCTTCTTCAGGCTAAACATGCCCAGCTCTTTAAGCCGCTCCTCATAGGGCTTGTTCTCCAGACCCTTGATCTGCTCCTCCTCCCTGTGGCTTCCTCTCACATATTTATACATGGCCCTCCTCATATCTCCTCTCAGCCTTCTCTTCTTCAGGCTAAACATGCCCAGCTCCTTAAGCCGCTCCTCATAGGGCTTGTTCTCCAGACCCTTGATCTGCTCCCTCCTCCCTATGACTTCCTCTCACATATTTATACATGGCTCTCATCATGTCTCCTCTCAGCCTTCTCTTCTTCAGGCCAAACATGCAGCTCTTTAAGCCGCTCCTCATAGGGCTTGTTCTCCAGACCCTTGATTCTTTGAGTCGCCCTCCTCTGGACACATTCCTCATCATGCCTCTCTCAGCCTTCTCTTCTGCAGGCTAAACATGCCCAGCTCTTTAAGCCACTCCTCATAGGACTTGTTCCACAGACCCTTGATCTGCTCCCTCCTCCCTATGACTTCCCCTCACATATTTATACATGGCCCTCATCATGTCTCCTCTCAGCCTTCTCTTCTGAAGGCTAAACATGCCCAGCTCTTTAAGCCGCTCCTCATAGGGCTTGTTCTCCAGACCCTTGATCTGCTCCCTCCTCCCTATGACTTCCCATCACATATTTATCCATGGTCCTCATCATGTCTCCTCTCAGCCTTCTCTTCTGCAAGATAAACATGCGCAGCTCTTTAAGCCGCTCCTCATAGGGTTTGTTCCACAGACCCTTGATCTGCTCCCTCCTCCCTATGACTTCCCCTCACATATTTATACATGGCCGTCATCATGCCTCCTCTCAGCCTTCTCTTCTGCAGGCTAAACATGCCCAGCTCTTTAAGCCGCTCCTCATAGAGCTTGTTCTCCAGACCCTTGATCTGCTCCCTCCTCCCTATGACTTCCCCTCACGTATTTATCCATGCCCCTCATCATGTCTCCTCTCAGCCTTCTCTTCTTCAGGCTAAACGTGTCCAGCTCTTTAAGCCACCCCTCATAGGGCTTGTTCTACAGACCCTTGACTTCCCCTCACATATTTATACATGGCCCTCATCGTGTCTCCTCTCAGCCTTCTCTTCTGCAGGCTAAACATGCCCAGCTCTTTAAGCCGCTCCTCATAGGGCTTGTTCCACAGACCCTTGATCTGCTCCCTCCTCCCTATGACTTCCCCTCACGTATTTATCCATGCCCCTCATCATGTCTCCTCTCAGCCTTCTCTTCTGCAGGTGAAACATGCCCAGCTCTTTAAGCCAGTCCTCATAGGGCTTGTTCTCCAGACCCTTGATCATTTTAGTCACCCTCCTCCAGGTTGCCAACATCTCCCTTCAATTGTGGTGCCCAGAATTGGACACAGTGTGATTCCAGGTGTAGTGGTCTAACCAAGGCAGAGTAGAGCATGGGGAGCAAGACTTCCCTGGATCTAGACACCAGACTCCTACTGATCCAGGTCAAAATCCCATTGGCTTTCTTATCCCATCAGCTCCCTGTGCTGACTGGAGTTGATGGGATTTGAAGTCAAACACGCAGGGTTTGGTGCAGCTCCCCAATCGCCTTTCCTGCCTCGCCTGTCCCATTTCCGCCAACACAATGGCTCACCCGGTGTTTGAATTTGTTGGAGTTCTTGTTCTCCTTCTTGTTCAGGTCAATGAAGTAGTGGGTGACTCTGTCCAGGTCGCCAACGTCCATGGCCCAGGAGATCCGGAACGAGTCACACGTGATGTTGTTGATCTCGATGCTGTGCGGGGTGGACAGCAACTCCATGATACGACCGGTTCGGCTCCTGGGGTTGGGATCAGAGAAAGAAGGCATCGGTGAACCAGAAATCATAATAATAATAATAATAATAATAGTAATAATAATAATGATGATGATGTAATAATCTGGCTACCAGTATTTAAAAAAAACTCTAAAATTACAACAGCCAAACAGCAGAGAGGAAACAACCAGGCACATCTTAACACCTCTCAACAAGAGATTTTCCCAGGCTCAGCCAGGCCTTCAAATGCTAATCAAGGTGGTCAGTTGAAACATTCACACCTAGCTCCAGCAGAGAAGAGTCCTTTGTCCCACCCTGGTCATTCCACAGATATATAAACCCATTTTCCTAGTTCCAACAGACCTCACTACCTCTGAGGATGCTTGCCATAGCTGCAGGCGAAACGTCAGGAGAGAATGCCTCTAGAACATGGCCATATAGCCCGGAAAAACTTACAACAACCCAGTTGAAACATTCCCACCTAGCTCCAACAGACAAGAGACCTTTGTCTCACCCTGATCATTCCACAGATATATAAACCCAATTTTCCTAGTTCCAACAGACCTCACTACCTCTGAGGATGCTTGCCATAGATGCAGGCGAAACGTCAGGAGAGAATGCCTCTAGAACATGGCCATATAGCCCGGAAAAACTTACAACAACCCAGTTGAAACATTCCCACCTAGCTCCAACAGACAAGAGACCTTTGTCTCACCCTGATCATTCCACAGATATATAAACCCAATTTCCTAGTTCCAACGGACCTCACTACCTCTGAGGATGCTTGCCATACATGCAGGCGAAACGTCAGGAGAGAATGCCTCTAGAACATGGCCATATAGCCCGAAAAACCTACAACAACCCAGTGATTCCGGCCATGAAAGACAGTGAGTGCAGAATGTGGCCCTCAATGAATAATAATAATAATAATAATAATAATAATAATAATAATCTATATAAATAAAAATGTTATGTTCATTTGTGGGATTAACAGAACTCAAAAACCACTGGACAAATTGACACCAAATTTGGACACAAGACTCCTAACAACCCAATGTATGTCCTCACTCAAAAAAAATTTGAGTGAAGGACATACATTTTGTCATTTGGGAGTTGTAGTTGCTGGGATTTATAGCTCACCTACAATCAAAGAACATTCTGCACCCCACCAACGATGGAATTGAACCACACTTGGCACACAGTTCTCCCATGACCAACAGAAAATACTGGAAGGGTTTGATGGGCAGTGTCCTTTAGTTTGGGAGTTGTAGTTCACCTCCATCCAGAGATCACTGTGGACTCAAACAATGATGGATCTGGACCAAACTCTACACAAATACTCAATATGCCCAAATGTGAACACTGGTGGAGTCTGGCGAAAATAGAATCTTGACATTTGGGAGCTGTAGTTGCTGTGATTTGTAGTTCACCTACAATCACAGGGCATTCGGAACCCCACCAACGATGGAATTGAACCAAACTTGGCACACAGTTCTCCCTGGACCAACAGAAAATACTGAAAGAGTTTGGTGGGCAGTGTCCTTTGGTTTTTGGAGTTGTAGTTCACCTACATCCAGGGATCACTGTGGACTCAAACAATGATGGATCTGGACCAAACTCTACAAGAATACTCAATATGCTCAAATGTGAACACTGGTGGTGTTTGGGGAAAATAGAATCTTGACATTTGGGAGTTGTAGTTGCTGGGATTTATAGTTGACCTACAATCACAGAACATTCTCAACCCCACCAAGGATAGAATTGGGCCAAACCTCCCACACAGCACCCCCATGTGGGCCACAGCAACGCGTGGCAGGGGACAGCTAGTAATACTAATAATAATACACAGTCCTAGACACTTGGGAAGTGTCCAACATGTAATCCAGTACGACAGCCAGCAGATCGTCTGCTGTGGACTCCTCTTCTCGTGGGGCCCTTCCACACAGCCATGTAACCCAGAATATCAAGACAGAAGATCCCACAAGATCTGCTTTGAACTGGGTTATCTGAGTCCACACTGCCACAGATCCCAGTTCAAAGCAGATAATGAGGAATTTCATTCAGATGTGTGGAAGGGCCAACTAGAATAATAGAATCCTAGAATCAAAGAGTTGGAAGAGACCTCCTGGGCCATCCTCCAGTCCAACCCCATTCTGCCAAGAAGCAGGAAAACTGCCTTCAAAGCACCCCTGACAGATGGCCATCCAGCCTCTGCTTGAAAGCCTCCAAAGAAGGAGCCTCCACCACACTCCAGAGCAGAGAGTTCCACTGCTGAACAGCTCTCACAGTCAGGAAGTTCTTCCTCATGTTCAGATGGAATCTCCTTTCCTGTAGTTCGAAGCCATTGTTCCCTTGCGTCCTAGTCTCCAGGGCAGCAGAAGACAAGCCTGCTCCTTCCTCCTCCCTAGAACTTCCCCTCACTTCTTGATCCATGGCCCTCCTCATGTCTCCTCTCAGCCTTCTCTTCTTCAGGCTAAACATGCCCAGCTCTTTAAGCCGCTCCTCATAGGGCTTGTTCTCCAGACCCTTGATCCTTGAGCTTAGTGTCAACATCTCCCTTCAATGGCGGTGCCCAGAATTGGACACAGTGTGATTCCAGATGTGGTCTAACCAAGGCAAAATAGAGCAGGGGAAACATGACTTCCCTGGATCTAGGCACTAGACTCCTATTGATCCAGGCCAAAATCGTGTTGGCTTTTTTTGCTGTCACATCACATTGTTGGCTCATGTTCCCCTTCCTCCCCACAAGGACTCCAAGATCTTTTTCACACATACTGCTCTTGAGCT
>NW_026847882.1:1439014-1458794 GCF_025583915.1 Anolis sagrei ordinatus | reverse complement strand
ACAACAACAACAACAACAACAGAGTAAAATAATAAATAACCTTGACTTGAGTATAAGCAGAGGGAGACTTTTTCAGCCTAAAAAAGGGACTGAAAAAGTAGGCTTATACTCGAATATATATATATACAATATATAGCTCTCCTAGACTAGGTATGTGCAGAAATTCCCGGCAAAGCGGAGCAGCAAAGCGCAGGTTGACCAAATAGCGGAGGATTTGCAATAAGACTGCTTGGTGCTTATGTCTACATACACCGTCTGGCTTCCTCCAAAAGATCATGGGATTTGTGACAGGAGGACAATGCGAGTGCCTCCCTACCAGCTGCTGCCGCACAGATAAAAATATATATCTCTGCCCAGGCTCCATTGTGCTTCTCTAAATACCACCAACTTCTAAGGTCTGTTGGTTTAACAGCTTTGCAGACAATCCCTGGCTGGATTGCAGTTCTGGATCAAGACAGGGTTTGAAATGGTTTCGTAAGAAGATACCGTTCCAAGCCAGTAATGAAGCATTCGAGCCCTCAGGGCCTTAGGCAAAAGCGATAGAGAGTGAAACTGGCTGGAAAAATAAAAATATTTATACTCATTACTAAAAAAACAAACAAAACAAAAACCTGCAATGCAAGAACCAAGAAGGCCTCTTTGGAACTGAGGTGCATTAGGCAGGTCACGACTAGCAAGGGTTTGGATTTGTTTTCATTTTTTTAGGGTTGTGGCAGCCTTGATTTGGAAGGCATTCTTCTGGTGCCAACTTGGGTGCAACACAGAACCAAGGATTTCGTGTTACTGCTCAAGGAGGGAGCTTTGAGATGGTAGAACAGAAGCTCTCTGAAGCTCCAGGTCAGTGGTTCTCAACCTGGGGTCCCCAGATGTTTTTGGCCTTCAACTCCCAGAAATCCTAATAGCTGGTAAACTGGCTGGGACTTCTGGGAGTTGTAGGCCAAAACACCTGGGGACCCACAGGTTGGGAACCACTGCTCTAGGTGCTCTTACTGCCTATTACAGGGAAAACCAGCTGATCCCCAACCCATCTAAAACACAGACATGTGCTTTTCACCTTAAGAACAGACAAGCATAATCTAAGGATGACCTGGGAAGGAATCCCACTAGAGCATTGCAGCGCACCCACATACCTGGGAGGAGTCACTCTGGACCGTGCTCTGACCTACAAGAAGCACTGCCTGAACATCAAGCAAAAAGTGGGTGCTAGAAACAATATCATACGAAAGCTGACTGGCACAACCTGGGGATCACAACCAGACACAGTGAAGACATCTGCCCTTGCGCTGTGCTCCTCTGCTGCTGAGTATGCATGCCCAGTGTGGAACACATCTCACCACACTAAAACAGTGGATGTGGCTCTTAATGAGACATGCCGCATTATCACGGGGTGTCTGCGCCCTACACCACTGGAGAAATTACACTGTTTAGCCAATATTGCACCACCTGACATCGCCGGGAAGTAGCAGCCAATAGTGAAAGGACCAAGGCAGAGACATCTCCAGCTCATCCCCTGTTTGGGTATCAGCCAGCACGTCAACGACTTAAATCTAGAAATAGTTTTCTAAGATCTACAGAGACACTCGCTGGAACACCTCAGCAAGCGAGAGTCCAAAAGTGGCAGGCTCAAACCCAGCACCTCAATCCATGGCTGATACCAAATGAGAGACTCCCCCCTGGGCACACAGAAGACTGGGCGACTTGGAAGGCGCTGAACAGACTGCGCTCTGGCACCACGAGATGCAGAACCAACCTCAAGAAATGGGGCTACAAAGTGGAATCCACGACATGCGAGTGTGGAGAAGAGCAAACCACTGACCACCTGCTGCAATGCAACCTGAGCCCTGCCATATGCACAAGGGAGGACCTTCTTGCGGCAACACCAGAGGCACTCCAAGGGGACAGATACTGGTCAAAGGACATCGTTGAAGTCAACTACCAAACTTGCAAATTTTGTGTTTTTTATCTGTTTGTCAACAACTTAAATCTAGAAATAGTTTTCTAAAATCTACAGAGACACTCGCTTGAACACCTCAGCAAGCGAAAGTCCAAAAGTGGCAGGCTCAAACTCAGAACCTCAACCAATGGTTGATGGAGGACCTCCTTGCGGCAACACCATAGGCACGCCAAGTGGCCAGATACTGGTCAAAGGACATTTAATCAACTACCAAACTTGCAAACTTTGTGTTTTGTCTGTTTGTTTTGTTAAAAATGTAATACAAATGTCTGGTGGCTCCTGACACAACAAATAAATAATGTTGCTGTTTCAAACTGCCCTATTATATGTGGTTGGTTTTTCCTCCCTTGTCCGAGTTTGCCATTTCCTTGTGCTTTACTGATCCGCATGGTTTATGGTGCCGTTTCGTTAGGACCTCATCACACCAGAGCCGTGTTTCTCAACCTTCCTAATGCCACCACCCCTCCTGTTGTGGTGACCCCCAACCATAACACTGTTTTCGTTGCTACTTCATAACTGTCATTTTGCTTCGATTACGAATTGTAATGTAAATATGCTGATATGCAGGATGCATTTTCATTCACTGGACCGCATTTGGCACAAATATCTGATATGCCCAAATTTGAAAACTGGTGGGGTTTAGAGAAAACGGATCTTGACATCTGGGAGTTGTAGTTACTGGAATTTATAGCTCACCTACAGTCAAAGAACATTCTAACTCCACCAACAATGGACTTGAACCAAACTTGGCATACAGAACTCCCACAAGCAACAGAAAATACTGGAAAGATTTGGTGGGCATTGGCCTTGAGTTTTTGGAGTTGTAGTTCACCTACATCCAGAGAGCATTGTGGACTCAAACAATGATGCATCTGGACCAAGCTTGGCACAAATACACAATATGCCCAAATGTGAACACTGGTGGAGTTTGGGAGAACTAGACCTTGACATTTGGGAGGGCATTGGCCTTGAGTTTTTGGAGTTGTAGTTCACCTACATCCAGAGAGCACTGTGGACTCAAACAATGTTGGATCAGGACCAAATTTGGCACAAATGCTCAATATGCCCAAATATGAACACTGGTGGAGTTTGGGAGAACTAGACCTTGACATTTGGGAGGGCATTGGCCTTGAGTTTTTGGAGTTGTAGTTCACCTACATCCAGAGAGCACTGTGGACTCAAACAATGTTGGATCAGGACCAAATTTGGCACAAATGCTCAATATGCCCAAATATGAACACTGGTGGAGTTTGGAGAAAATAGACATTTGGGAGTTGTAGTTCCTGGCATTTATAGTTCACCTACGATCAAAGAGCATTCTAAAATCCACCAACAATGGAATTAAACCAAATTTGGTGCACAGAACTCCCATGGTTAACAGAAAATACTGGAAGGGTTTGGTGGGCATTGACCTTGAGTTTGGAAGTTGTCGTTCACCTACATCCAGAGAGCACTGTGGACTCAAACAATGATGGATCTGGACCAAACTTGGCATAAATACTCAATATGCCCAAGTGTGAACACTGGTGGAGTTTGGGGAAAATAGAATCTTGACATTTGGGAGTTGTAGTTGCTGGGATTTATAGTTCACCTTCAATCAAAGAGCATTCTGAACCCCACCAATGATAAAATTGGGCCAAACTTCCCAATGTTCTGATGATCTTTGGCAACCCCTCTGACAACCCCTCGCGCCCCCCCCCCCAGGGTCCTGACCCCCAGGTTGAGAAACACTGTTCTAGTGCCAGCTTTGAGGCTTCTTTGCCATTTGCACAGAGAACCAAGCATTCATATTGCTCTTTTACATGTGGTTTGTTTTCCCCCCGCTTGTCTGCGCTTGCCATTTCCTTGCGTTTTACTGACCTGTCTGGTTCATGGTGTCCTTTCGTTCTTTTTAATTCTACGTCTCCTTGAAATTTCAGGCAGAAAGGTGCTAACAGATTTATTAAAGGGAATCCAAATAATTGCTACATGCGAACTTTCTCCCTCGGATTTCTTCGTCCTCTGCGGTGATTCACAATGAGTTGGTGAGAACCTGGAACGAAGCCCGCATTTCGGAGGAAACTTACAGGCTATGGATGGAGAACCTCAAGTCCAAGGGTTGGCTTCAGTCGGCAAACGTTTCCCAAATGGCCAGGCCCCATCCCTATGGCATCACTTTACTTACTTACTTAGGCGATCCCTCGTAGTCCGAGGATAATGGTCCTCCAAATGTAGTGTCCTGGTGGTGGGTCCGTAGGTGACTGTGGAGCCCTCTTCTTGGCCTGCATGTTCTCCCACAATGAGGACATCAGTTTCCAGACGGAAGGCGGTCCCGGTCGGGGTTGGCTTGATGCGCCTTCCTCTTACCACATTTCTCTCTTTCGCCCTCCATTAATGCCTCTTCAAATTCTGCAGCACTGCTGGTCACAGCTGACCTCCAGCTGGAGCGCTCAAGGGCCAGGGCTTCCCAGTTTTGAGTGTCTATGCCAGAGTTTTTAAGGTTGGCTTGGAGCCCATCTTTCGATCTCTTTTCCTGCCCACCAACATTCCATTTTCCATTCTGGAGTTCGGAGTAGAGCAACTGCTTTGGGAGACGGTGGTCAGGCATCCGGACAACGTGGCCGGTCCAGCAGAGTTGATGGCGGAGGACCATCGCTTCAATGTTGGTGGTCTTTGCTTCTTCTTCCAGCACGCTGACGTTTGTCCGCCTGTCTTCCCAAGAGATTTGCAGGATTTTCCGGAGGCAGCGCTGATGGAATCGTTCCAGGAGTTGCATGTGACATCTGTAGACAGTCCACGTTTCGCAGGCGTACAGCAGGGTTGGGAGGGGAATAGATTTATAAACAAGCCCCTTGGCCTCCCTACGGATGTCCCAGTCCTCAAACACTGTCTGCTTCATTCAGAAAAAAGCTGCACTCGCAGAGCTCAGGCGGTGTTGTATTTCAGCCCAAATGTTGATGTCTGTAGACAGTCCATGTTTTGCAGGCGTATAGCAGGGTTGGGAGGACAATAGCTTTATAAATAAGCCCCTTGGTATCCCTATTGACGTCCCAGTCCTCAAACACTATCTGCTTCATTTGGGAAATGCTGCACTCTCAGAGCTCAGGTGGTGTTGAATTTCAGTGTCATTGTTGACTTTGGTGGAGAGGTGGCTGCTGAAGGAGCGGAAATGGTCCACATTTTCTAATGTTACAGCATTAAGCTGTATTCCTGGCATTGGAGAGGGATTGGCCGGTGACTGCTGGAACAGCACTTTGGTCTTCTCCATGTTCAATGACAGGCCGAGCTTCTCGTATACTTCTGCAAAGGTGTTTAGCGTGGCTTGTAGGTCTTCTGAATGTGCACAGACGACATTGTCATCAGCATATTGGAGTTCTATAACAGATGTTGTTTTGGTTCCCATATTTGTGTAATTGGTTCACTGGGACTGTGATTGGCTGAGCGAGACTGGGCGGAGCTTAACTTGGCAAAAGGAAAAAAATTACTTTAAGGGGACATTTTAAAACCCTGTCTGACAGTCTTGACTGGGGGAGTCAAGGAAGAAGGAGCTGGGAGTTAGGAGTGGTGAAGGGTTAGTGAAAGTGGCCTGAAATTGGTCAATTGGCTAGCAGTGATAGGTAGGGAGAAGATTTTTATACTTATTAAGGAAATAGCTGGTGGAGGAGTAAAGAGATAGATCCAGGGTAGGAGGAGTTTAGAATTACAATCCTGACAGTAAATTCTGTGGAGGGAGAGAGAAGTGTTCCTGTGTAACTAAGTCTGAACTGCTTAATGTAACCACACACTTTTAAAGTCAATACTTTGAAACAGCTAAGCTTTATACCTGAAATATTCCAGTTCTCTTAAATAAACATCATTGTTTTGTTGTTCACAACATCTGCCTCACCTGTGCCTCTGTGGATGAAGTTTCAAAAGCAGTTTCCTGCAGCAATCAAGAGTCTATGGTGGCAGCGTATAATTTAAAGAACAATCTTTAAGTGTTACCTCAGAACACAAGCCTGAGAGCTAATCCAACACACTCTTGCCTAAGATACGTCCAGTAAGCCAAGAGCTTATCAGTGCTTTTAAGTTTGGTGGTGGCCAGAGGGTTTTCAAAAGGTTTTTCAGCCAGAAGAAAGCTCCGGCTTAGTGCAGCTTTTCTTTTTGGTTTTTAATCACAGAAGCCACATTCCAATCACAAGTGGTGTTCTGCTATTTTGGGATTTTTATTCCCAAATAAAGCCTCTATCTATTATATCATTCTACTAGCCGTCCCCTGCCAGGCGTTGCTGTGGCCCAGTCTGTTGATCTGGAAAATAAAGTAAAGAGAAAGTGTTGGTTTCTAATATCTGTCATGTCTTTCTGCTTGTGAGTAAACAGTATTTCTTGTTGTTTCTTTGTCCGTGTTGATGTGGAGAGTGTCTGGTTTGTCTACTCTGGAACAGGCAACATATCATTGTCCTTCTTTAGGGGTCCCTTTCAAATCTATGAGACTATATCTGCGTGTGAGTGAATCATATCTATCTATCTCTATGGCTGGATGGCTCTTTGTCAGGAGGGGTCTGATTACGTTTTCTTGCCCTGATGAAGGGAGTTGGATTAGATGGCCTTAAGTAGTTTCTGTTGGACATGGGGATTCTGTGTGGGAAGTTTGCCCCAATTCTGTCGTTCATGGGGTTCAGAATGCTCTTTGATTGTAGGTGAACTGTGAATCCCAGTGACTACAACTCCCAAATGTCAAGGTCTATTTCCCCCAAACCCCATCTGTGTTCATATTTGGCCATATTGAATGCTTGTGCCAAGTTTGGTCCAGATCCATCAT
Organism: Anolis sagrei ordinatus; assembly: GCF_025583915.1. Lineage (NCBI taxonomy): Eukaryota > Metazoa > Chordata > Lepidosauria > Squamata > Anolidae > Anolis > Anolis sagrei. Next base: position 1,452,060 of record NW_026847882.1, on the reverse strand, counting down.
TGTTTGAGTCCACAGTGCTCTCTGGATGTAGGTGAACTACAACTCCCAACAGAATGCTCTTTGATTGTAGGAGAACTATGAATCCCAGTGACTACAACTCCCAAATGTCAAGGTCTATTTCCCCCAAACTCGATCTGTGTTCATATTTGGGCGTATTGAGTGCTTGTGCCAAGTTTGGTCCAGATCTATCCTTGTTTGAGTCCACAGTGCTCTCTGGATGTAGGTGAACTACAACTCCCAAACTCAAGGTCAATGCCCACCAAACCCTTCCAGCATTTTCTGTTGGTCATAGGAGTTCTGTGTGCCAAGTTTGGTTCAATTCCATCACTGATGGGAGTTCGGAATGCTCATTGATTGCAGGTGAACTGTGAATCCCAGTGACTACAACTGCCAAATGTCAAGGTCTATTTCCCCCAAACCCCATCTGTGTTCATATTTGGCCATATTGAATGCTTGTGCCAAGTTTGGTCCAGATCCATCATTGTTTGAGTCCACAGTGCTCTCTGGATGTAGGTGAACTACAACTCCCAACAGAATGCTCTTTGATTGTAGGAGAACTATGAATCCCAGTGACTACAACTCCCAAATGTCAAGGTCTATTTCCCCCAAACTCCATCTGTGTTCATATTTGGGCATACAGAGTATTCGTGCCAGGTTTGGTCCAGATCCATCATTGTTTGAGTCCACAGTGCTCTCTGGATGTAGGTGAACTACAACTCCCAAACTCAAGGTCAATGCTCACCAAACCCTTCCAGTATTTTCTGTTGGTCATGGGAGTTCTGTGTGCCAAGTTTGGTTCAATTCCATCGTTGGTGGAGTTCAGAATGCTCTTTGATTGTAGGTGAACTATAAATCCCAGAAACTACAACTCCCAAACGACAAAATCATTTTTTTTTTGAGTGATGGTCACTCCTTGTGTAGTGAGATGTTTTGTTGCCAAATTTGGTGTGATTTCGTTCCTTGGTTCTTTTGTTTTTAGGGTACTCACTATGCACAGAGCATTTTGATATATAGAGATGTTATTCTATGTTTCCTCTTTGTTTCCCCATTGGCCATCACACCTGTTCTGGTGAGAGGATCTCAGCTCTGGCCTGCCAGGTCCTTTCCTCGCTGCCTTTGTTCTTGGAGGGGAAACTGATTATTTTTACACCGGGTCTCCTGGGCAGGCTCCATACCTGCTCTCCTTGCGGCGGAATTTAGCCAATGATCCCAACCCTGGGCTCGAAAGCCATCTTCACGACACAACCTTTGAGCCGGCAAAAACAAAAACGCGAATCCCGCAGCGCCAGGCTCTGCAAAGAGTGGAATGAAACCTTCTCTGCGTGTCCAGGAAGACCTGCTCAAGATCTCTATTTTGGAAGCATTGTTTTACTTTCTGAAAGGAGAGGACAAAGAGTTGAATATGAGCCTCGGCTTGCCAGCGAGAACCAGTTTTGCAGGGTGAAAGGAAATACCTGCATTCGCAACGTTGGAGCGATTGCAGCCTTGGCAATGCTGGTCGCTTCTGTGAAGGAATCCCACCTAGGAAGGAATCCCACGGGAGCCTTGCAGCGCACCCAAATACCTGGGAGGAGTCACTCTGGACCGTGCTCTGACCTACAAGAAGCACTGCCTGAATCAAGCAAAAAGTGGGTGCTAGAAACAATATCATACAAAAGCTGACTGGCACAACCTGGGGATCACAACCAGATACAGTGAAGACATCTGCCCTTGCGCTGTGCTACTCTGCTGCTGAGTATGCATGGCCAGTGTGGAACACATCTCACCACGCTAAAACAGTGGATGTGGCTCTTAATGAGACATGCCGCATTATCACGGGGTGTCTGCACCCTACACCACTGGAGAAATTACACTGCACCACCTGACATCCTCCGGGAAGTGGCAGCCAATAGTGAAAGGACCAAGGCAGAGACATCTCCAGCTCATCCCCTGTTTGGGTATCAGCCAGCACGTCAACGACTTAAATCTAGAAATAGTTTTCTAAGATCTACAGAGACACTCGCTGGAACACCCCAGCAAGCGAGAGTCCAAAAGTGGCAGGCTCAAACCCAGAATCTCAATCCATGGGTGATACTAAATGAGAGACTCCCTCCTGGGCACAGAGAAGACTGGGCGACTTGGAAGGCGCTGAACAGACTGCGCTCTGGCCCCACGAGATGCAGAGCCAACCTCAAGAAATGGGGCCACAAAGTGGAATAATCCTCGACATGCGAGTGCGGAGAAGAGCCAACCACTGACCACCTGCTGCAATGCACCCTGAGCCCTGCCACATGATGCACAAGGGAGGACCTCCTTGCGGCCACACCAGAGGCACTCCAAGGGGCCAGATCCTGGGCAAAGGACATTTAATCAACTACCAAACTCAAAAGTTTTATATTTTGTCTGTTTGTTTGTTTTGTCCGGTTAGAAATGTAATATAATTGACTGGTTGCTCTGACACGACAAATATAAATAAGCCCTGGCAATGATGAGATACGGAGAAATTTGTTAAAATCTGGATACGCAAACCAAGAACAGAAAATGTACCAGAAAACTGGGTTCTTGTAGGTTTTTCATGGCCATGTTCTAGAAGCATTCTCTCCTGATGTTTCGCCTGCATCAATGGCAAGCATCCTCAGACCTCTCATTGGTGAGGTTCAGAATGCTCTTTGATTGTGGGTGAACTATAAATCCCAGCAACTACAACTCCCAAATGAAAAAATTAATTTCCCCCCGCACATCCCTGCCAGTATTCAAATTTGGGGTGAGAAGGATGGAATATAAATGTTTCAAATCTATATAAATAAAAATTTAAAGTTTGTTTGTGGGTGAACAGACACAAGACACCTCTCAGGTCAACGAGTGACCATCACTCACAAAAACACTGGAAAACACAGCAGAAAGGACTTAAAAGGCCAAAAAAGCAAAAAGACGCTACAGCGCATGCGCAAACATGACTCCCCCAGCAAACAAAACACACAATAGCATATCCACACTTGCTTCTGGACTACAACTCCCAGCATCCCCTAGACCAGGCCCTTTAAGAGAGGAGGATGCTTCAAATGCTCTACTTCCAAGATGCAAGCTTTCTTCTCCTTGGATTTCTTTGAGAGCATCCGAATCCCGGCATATTCCCAATTTCCTATTCCTGGTCTGCAACTCCCAGCAATTCTCCAGATAGATAGATTAGATAGAGATAGGTAGGTAGGTAGGTAGATGGATCAGGAGGACTGCTGGGAGTTGCAGTCCAGGAATAAGTAGAGAAAGAAGAAAGGGGGGAAAGGGGAAGAGAAAGAAAAAGGGGGGAAGGAAAAGGGAGGAAAAGAGGGAAGGGAGGGAGGAAAGAAGGAGAAAGAAAAAAGGGAAGGAGAGAGAGAGAGAAAGAAAGAAAGAAAGAAAGAAAGAAAGAAAGAAAGAAAGAAAGAAAGAAGAGAAAGTGGGAAGGGAAAGAAAAGAGGGAAAGAACGTTAGAGAAAGGGAGGGAAGGAAGGAAGGAAGGAAAGAAAGAAGGAAGGAAAGAAAGTGAAAAAGAGGGAGGGAAAGAAAAGAGGGAAGGGAAGAAAAGAGAAGGAGAAGGAAGGAAGGAAGGAGGAAAGAAAAAGGGAAGAGAGAAGGAGAAGAGAAAGAAAGAAAGAAAGAAAGAAAGAAGAGAAAGAGGGAGGGAAAGAAAGGGGAAGAAGGAAAAGGAAGAGAAGGAAGGAAGAGAAAGAAAGAAAGAGAAGGAGAGAAAAGAAGAAGGAGAGAAAGAAAGGAAGGAAGGAAAAGGAAGGAAGGAAAGAAGGAGAGAAAGAAAGAAGGAGAGAAAGGAAGGAAGGAAGGAAGGAAGGAAGGAAGGAAGGAGGGAGAGGAAGGAAGGAAGGAAGGAAGGAAGAGAAAGAGGGAGAGAGGGAAGGGAGGAAAGGAGGAAGGAAGGAAGGAAGGAAGGAAGGAAGGAAGGAAGGAAGGAAGGAAGGAAGGAAGGAAGTGCAGGCTTTCATGGCCGGAATCACTGGGTTGTTGTAGGTTTTTTCGGGCTATATGGCCATGTTCTAGAGGCATTCTCTCCTGACGTTTTGCCTGCATCTATGGCAAGCATCCTCAGAGGTAGTGAGGTCCTCACTACCTCTGAGGATGCTTGCCATAGATGCAGGCGAAACGTCAGGAGAGAATGCCTCTAGAACATGGCCATATAGCCCGAAAAAACCTACAACAACCCAGTGAAAGAAGCTTCTGAAATTTGGACTGTAGTACTATGGTTTCACATCTTGACTGCTATTCACACTGTGAAGAAAAGGGGGGGGGAGAAAGTGAAGAAGAAGAGAAGGAGGGAAGGACAGAAGGAAAGGAAAAAGGGGGAAGGAAGGATGGAGAGAAAGAAAGAGGGAGGGAAGGTTGGCCACAGCAACGCATGGCAGGTACAGCTAGTACCTGAGACAAGAGGTCTAGTAAATGAGGAAGACCTTGCTATGATGCTTCCTGCAAAATGCGCTGGTTGCACTGGAAATCCTTGACATTATCCGAACGGCACGTGGTTTTACAGCATCTGTGTCAAAGGCTTCCTGGTTGGCAGCCAAATGTACTAATATCCTTTTAATGGTGAAATAGAGTTGTACTAATAGAGAACCACGGGCCAATTAAGTGTCTTCAACGGAACGTGCAATGGGGCCTGCCATCCCATTCATCTCGGCCGGTTTGGAAATCTTTGCATAATTCCAGTCTCATTCCGCTGCACGCTGAACTCAATGTACGTGAAGCACTAATTAGCACTCCAGCCGTAATTGAAGTATTAAAGTCGGTTGACATAGTAACGTCAGTATTAGAACCACGGAGGATGCATCTGCACCATACAATGAATGCAATTTGACCTCCCTTTGAAGCAGAGGCTGGATGGCCATCTGTCAGGGGTGCTTTGAATGCAATATTCCTGCTTCTTGGCAGAATGGGGTTGGACTGGATGATGGCCCACGAGGTCTCTTCCCACTCTAGGATTCTAGGATTCTATGAACTGCCATGGCGCAGTGCTCTGGTATCGTGTTAGTTGTCGTTTTGCAAGGTTTTGAAGGGACAGAGAGTTTCATCTATGCTGACGATCATGCCATCACCACTCAAGTCTTCTCTCCCAAAATGCAACCCTTTCTTCGCTCGCTTCTTTGTGCTATAGACACCTCCATGTTCTCTTAATGCAGGACTCTAAACAATACAAAGGTATGTGTTGTTGGAGGCGTTCATGGCCGGAATCACTGGGTTGTTGTAGGTTTTTTGGACTGTGTGGCCATGTTCTAGAAGCATTCTCTCCTGACGTTTCTCCTGCGTCTGTGGCAGGCATCGTCAGCGGAGAGAATGTTTCTAGAACATGGCCAAAGAAAGAAAGAAAGAAAGAAAGAAAGAAAGAAAGAAAGAAAGAAAGAAGGAGGGAAAGAAAAGGGGGAAGGAAGGGAAGAAGAAGAGAAGGAAAGGAAGGAAAGGAAAGAAAGGGAAGGAAGGATGGAGAGAAGAGAAAGAAAGGAGGAGAGAAAGAGGGAGGGAAGGTTCTAGAACAGCGCTTCAGGAACAGTGCTTCTTAACCTCCTAATGCGGTGACCCCTTAATCCAGTTCCCCATATGTTGTGGTGACCCCCAACCATCACATTATTTTCGTTGCTGCTTCATAGCTGTTATTTTGTTCCTGTTATGAATCCTCATGTAAATATCTGACATGCAGGATGTATTTTCATTCCCTGGACCAAATTTGGCACAAATACCCAATACACCCAAATTTGAATACTGGTGGGGTTGAGGGGAACATTGATTTTGTCATGTGGGAGTTGTAGTTGCCGGGATTTATAGTTCCCCTACAATCAAAGAACATTCTGAACTACATCAACAATGGAATTGAACCAAACTTGGCACACAAAACTTCCACAACCAGCAACAAATACTGAAAGGGTTTGGTGGGCATTGACCTTGAGTTTGGGAGTTGTAGTTCACCTACATCCAGAGAGTAGTGTGGACTCAAGCAATGATGCATCTCTACCAAGCTGGGCACAAATACTCAAAATGCCCTACAATCAAAGAGCATTCTGAACCCCACCAATGAAAGAATTGAACCAATCCTGAAACACAACTCCAACGACCAATAGAAAATACTGGGAGGGTTTGGTGGGCATTGACCTTGATTTTGGGAGTTGTAGTTCACCTACATCCAGAGAGCACTGTGGACTCAAGCAATGATGCATCTGGACCAAGCTTGGCACAAATACTCAAAATGCCCAAATGTGGACACTGGTGGAGTTGGGGGAAAATAGACCTTGAGATTTGGGAGTTGTAGTTGTTGGGATGTATAGTTCACCTACAATCAAAGAGCATTCTGAACCCCACCAATGAAGGAATTGAACCAATCCTGATATACAGAACTCCAACGACCAATAGAAAATACTGGGAGGGTTTGGTGGGCACTGACCTTGAGTTTTGGAGTTGTAGTTCACCTTCATCCAGAGAGCACTGTGGACTCAAACAATGATGGAGCTGGACCAAATTAGGCATGGATATTCCATATGCACAAATGTGAACACTGTTGGAGTTTGGGGAAAATAGACCTTGGCATTTGGGAGTTGTAGTTGCTGGGATTTAATGTTCACCTACAATCAAAGAGTCATGTGGGAGTTGTAGTTGCCAGGATTTATAGTTCACCTACAATCAAAGAACATTCTAAACTCCACCAATGATGGAACTGAACCAAACTTGGCACACAGAACTTCTGTGACCAACAACAAATACTGGAAGGGTTTGGTGGGCACTGAAATTGAGTTTTGGAGTTGTAGTTCACCTACATCCAGAGAGCACGGTGCACCCAAACAATGATGGATCTGGACTTAACCTGGCACAAATACTCAATATGCCCAAATGTAAACACTGGTGGAGTTTGGGGGAAATAGACCTTGACATTTGGGAATTGTAGTTGCTGGGATTTATTGTTCACCTACAATCAAATAACATTCTAAACTCCACCAACGATGAAATTGAACCAAACTTGGCACACAAAACTTCCACAACCAACAACAAATACTGGAAGAGTTTGGTGGGCGCTGACCTTGAGTTTTGAAGTTGTAGTTCACCTATATCCAGAAAGCACGGTGGACTCAAACAATGATGGATCTGGACTAAACCTGGTGCGAATACTCAATATGCCCAAATGTGAACACTGGTGGAGTTTGGGGAAAACAGACCTTGACATTTGGGAGTTGTAGCTGCTGGGATTTATAGTTCACCTACAACCAAAGAGCTTTCTGAACCACACCAATGATAGAATTGAGCCAAACTTCCCGCGCAGAACCCCTATCAACAACAGAAAATACTTTGTTTTCTGATTGTCTTTGGCGACCCCTCAGACATCCCCTCGTGACCCCCCCAGGGGTCCCGATCCCCAGTTCTAGAACATGGCCCAAAAAACCTACAACAACCCAATACAGAGGTAGTAAACTTCATCAGCCTGAAAACAATCCCAGTGACGATGGGACTGCATTGCAGAAGCGAGCCGTTGCAGAGCCGGTAATGTCTCGGACAAGCGAGCCATGCCGCGTGCCACAGGTCAAGGCAACCTGGAAGACAACTAGATTCTGAAAGCAGGCGGTGGAAAGGAAACGTGGAGGGGAAATTTTCCACCGCGGTTCATTGCTATGGAGATGGCAGCGGTTGTCAGCGACACTCTAGCGATCTTCTGCAAAACAGCGTTTGCCGTTCCACGTGCAGCATTGAGAAGAAAGGACTTGATTGACGAACGAGCCTAATTTGGGGGCGGAGGAACGTCACGGAGAAACCTGGAACACTTGAGGAATTAGATCTTTGGGGATAAAGCCATGCCGTGCGACTTTTTGAGAGCTGTATAAAACTCAGGGTTTTGAGTTGCATTTGGAATATATGCAGAATAAATGCAGGGCTGCGGTGTGTTTTCCAAACGGATGGCTGTCGTAGATGCAGGCGAAACGTCAGGAGAGAATGCTTCTGGAACATTTATTTATTTATTTATTTATTTGCAGCATTTCTACCCTGCTCTTCTCACTCAGAGCGGCTCACAATGGCAACGATTCGACGCCGCAATAATTACAATTATAAAAGCCAAATAAAATCATGCAATACGCCACATTAAAACATTAGTTATCCAATCATAACGGCATTTCCAATTATAACAGCCGTCTGATCCAATTCACTGTTCAGGTGCCGTTATATCCATTAGCCCAGTGTTTCTCAACCTAGGGGCCGGGACCCCTGAAGGGGTCGTGAGGGGGTGTCAAAGGGGTCACCAAAGACCATCAGAAAACATAGCATTTTCTGGTGGTCATTGGGATTCTGTGTGGGAAGTTTGACCCAATTCTATTGTTGGTCGAGTTCAGAATGCTCTTTGAGTGTAGGTGATCTATAAATCCCAACAACTACAACTCCCAAATGTTAAGGTCTATTTTCCCCAGACTCTACCAGTGTTCACATTTGGGCATACTGAGTATTCGTGCCAAGTTTGGCCCAGATCCATCATTGCATGAATCCACAGCGCTCCTCTGGATGTAGGTGAACTACAACTCCCAAACTCAAGGTCAATGCCCACAAAACCCTTCCAGTGTTTTCTGTTGGTCATTGGGAGTTTTGTGTGCCAAGTTCGGTTTAAATCCATCACTGGTGGAGTTCAGAATGCTTTTTGATTATAGGTGAACTATAAATCCCAGCAACTACAACTCCCAAATTACAAAATCAATCACATTTGGGCGTATTGGGTATTTCTGCTCAATTTAGTCCAGTGAATGAAAATCATCCTGCATATCGGATATTTACATTACGATTTATAATAGTAGTAAAATGACAGGCATCAAGTAGCAACGAAAACAATATTATGGTTGGGGGTCACCACAACATAGGGAACGGCATTAAGGGGTCGCGGCATTGGCAAGGTTGAGAACCACTGCCTTAGCCAAAAGCCTGGTTCCACAACCACGTCTTCAGGTTTCTTCTGAAAGAAAGAAGGGAGGACGGCGATCTAATTTCCCTGGGGAGCGAATTCCACAGGCAGGGGGTCACCACCGAGAAGGCCCTGTCCCTCAACCCCAACAACCACGTTTGCGAAGCTGGTGGGACCAAGAGCAGGGCCTCCCTAGAAGATCTTAGACTACGAGGCGGAACTTGCTGACCAAAAGATCGGTGGTTCGAATCCAGGGAGCAGGGTGAGCTCCCGGTATTAGCCCCAGCTTCTGCCAACCAAGCAAGTCAAAAACATGCAAATGTGAGTAGATCAATAGGTTTGGGTTTTTTTGTCATGTCAGGAGCATCCTGTTGTGAGAGAATTGGCCGTCTGCAAGGACATTGCCCAGGGGACGCCCGGATGATTTTGATGTTTTATCATCCTTGTGGGAGGCTTCTCTCATGTCCCCGCATGAGGAGCTGGAGCTGATAGAAGGAGCTCATCCACCTCTCCCTGGATTCGAACCTGCGACCTGTCGGTCTTCAATCCTGCCAGCACAGGGGTTGAACCCACTACGCCACCAGGGACTCCAGATCAATAGGTTCCGCTCTGGGAGGAAGGTAATGCCGGCCACATCACCTTGGAGGTGTCTATAGACAACACCGGCTCTTTGGCTTAGGTATAGATATGAGCGCGCGCACACCCCTCCGTCCCAGAGTCGGACACAACTAGACTTAATGTCAAGGGTAAACATTTACCTTTTAAGCCCTTTGAATCCCCATTTGGTGAAAAGGCAGAATATAAACCAAGCGAACGAGAGAAGGGTGTTCTTGTGACTCAGGATGACCTGGCAAGGAATCCGGCCACGAGCTTCTCCAGATTCCAAGGTGACCACGTTCCTGCCCAAAAGCATCCCCAGTCCTGACAGAGGCAGGCAGGCAGGTGCTGCTTGCTTGCATGCAAGACAGATGCTTCGGATACCTGGCCTGACTCAAAGAGCAGGACGATCCAGGTGAGCACACGGGCAGGAAACCCGCCTCCACTCCGAGAAGGAGGACCGAGTTTGGTAACCTGGAAAGAATTGGATACATTCGGCTCAGCCCTCGCAGCCTTCTCTTCTGCAGGCTAAACATGCCCAGGTCTTTCTGGCTTGTTCTCCAGACTCTTAAAATGATCAGGGGTCTGGAGAACAAGCCCTATGAAGAGAGGCTGAAAGAGCTGGGCATGTTTAGCCTGCAGAAGAGAAGGCTGAGAAGGAGACATGATGAGGGCCATGGATCAAGATGTGAGGGGAAGTCATAGGGAGGAAGGGGCAGCATTGTTTTCTGCTACTCTAGCAAGTACAATGTGGAAGAACAAGCCCTATGAGGAGCGGCCGAAAGAGCTGGGCATGTTCAGCCTGCAGAAGAGAAGGCTGAGAAGGAGACATGATGAGGGCCATGTATGAATATGTCAGGGGAAGTCACAGGGAGGAGGGGGCAGCATTGTTTTCTGCTACCCTAGCGCTTACGATGTGGAAGAACAAGCCCTATGAGGAGTGGCTGAAAGAGCTGGGCATGTTCAGCCTGCAGAAGAGAAGGCTGAGAAGGAGACATGATGAGGGCCATGTATAAATATGTGAGGGGAAGTCACAGGGAGGAGGGGGCAGCATTGTTTTCTGCTACCCTAGCAAGTACAATGTGAAAGAACCCTAGCGAGTACAGTGTGGAAGAACAAGCCCTATGTGGAGCGGCTGAAAGAGCTGGGCATGTTTAGCCTGCAGAAGCAAAGGCTGAGAAGGAGACACGATGAGGGCCATGTATAAATATGTGAGGGGAAGTCATAAGGAGGAAGGGGCAGCATTGTTTTCTGCCACCCTAGCGCTTACGATGTGGAAGAACAAGCCCTATGAGGAGRGGCRYAAAGAGCTGGGCATGTTTAGCCTGCAGAAGAGAAGGCTGAGAAGGAGACATGATGAGCCATGTATAAATATGTGAGGGGAAGTCATAGGGAGGAAGGGGCAGCATTGTTTTCTGCTACTCTAGTGAGTACGATGTGGAAGAACAAGCCCTATGAGGAGTGGCTGAAAGAGCTGGGCATGTTCAGCCTGCAGAAGAGAAGGCTGAGAAGGAGACATGATGAGGGCCATGTATGAATATGTCAGGGGAAGTCACAGGGAGGAGGGGGCAGCATTGTTTTCTGCTACCTAGCGCTTACGATGTGGAAGAACAAGCCCTATGAGGAGTGGCTGAAAGAGCTGGGCATGTTTAGCCTGAAGAAGAGAAGGCTGATAAGGAGACATGATGAGGGCCATGTATAAATATGTGAGGGGAAGTCACAGGGAGGAGGAGGCAGCATTGTTTTCTGCTACCCTAGCGAGTACAGTGTGGAAGAACAAGCCCTATGAGGAGTGGCTGAAAGAGCTGGGCATGTTTAGCATGCAGAAGAGAAGGCTCAGAGGAGATATGATGAGGGCCATGTATAACTATGTGAGGAGAAGTCATAGGGAGGAAGGGGCAGCATTGTTTTCTGCTTTGTAATAGTACTACAACTCCCTGGATGCCATAGCATTGAGCCACAGCAGTTCAAGTGGCCTCCAATTGAATTAATTCTACGGTGCAGATGCAGCCTCCGAGGAGGAAATGTTAACCAGAGGAAACCGTGGGATTATTTCTGATCCTGTTCTTCATGGCTTGAAACTTGGCCAGCCGGTGTTTGGGACCGGTTCCAAATGCATGACAAAATCCTTCTGGATGTGGCTCATACAATGCACAAGCTGGAGGCAGGAGTTGGACTGAACGGCATCCAATTCCTATGGAAACTCTGAGCCGAGGCGCATTGGGTGCAAGTCTTTCATGCATCCTGACATCGAAAGGGAGGTGAAAATTGTGTTCCTCCACTACCAGGATACGAGGGTTGAATGAAAAGTCATGCCTCCACCTTCGTTACTCCTCAACTAATGGCAGTCTTGGTATGCGGCAGGTACTGGCTTGTTCAGTAGACTCTCCCCTACAGTTCCATTTTGTTGGGAAGCCTTAGCATTGAATGGTTGTGTTGTTAATGTCAGAAGTATGGAACCCTGCGCAGACAGTTGGTCAATGCGACTTAAGCTACGTGCAGTCATGAAACTGTTCTCAGCAGAAGGTGTCACCCCAAAAGTAATGAAAAGTAATGTTTCCACCTTTGTAACTCCTCAACAGTTGGCAGTACTGGTATGTGGCAGGTACTGGCTTGTTTAGTAGACTCTCCTCTACAGTTCCATTTTGATGGGAAGCCCTAGCATTGAACAGTTGTGTTGTTAAAGTGCGAAGTATGGAACCCTGCGCAGAAATGACATACTGAAAAAATTCCAACAGAAAGTAGCACTGGGGGTGTTAACAAATGGCAATGTTTTCCATACTGTTACTCTTATCTAGATGATATGAGGGTTGAATGGAAAGTAATGCCTCCACCTTTGTAACTCTTCAACAGATGGCAGTACTGGTATGCAGCAGGTACTGGCTTGTTCAGTAGACTCTCCTCTACAGTTCCCTTTTGGCAGGAAGCCTTAGCATTGAACTGTTGGGTTGTTAAAGTGTGAAGTATGGAACCCTGCGCAGACAGTTGGTCGATGTGACTTAAGCAATGTGCAGTCATTGAATTCCTGAGAGCAGAAGGCGTCACCCCAAAGGAGATTCATCAGAGAATGCAAGTTGTTTATGGTGATTGTGTTGATGTGAAAGAAGATTTGCGGAGACATTATCATGCTTCTGATGAAGACGTTGAGAGTACTGTGAGACACTGACTGCGGAAACAAAGTGTTGACTTCTTCTGTGATGGCTTCAGAAAACTTGTTCATCGTTGGCAGAAATGTATCCAATCTGGTGATTATGTGGAAAAGCGAATAGTGGTAGTTAAAGAGCACATTCTAAGGATTATTTCTGCGTTTTACTTATTAAAATATTGCCATCCAAACCCAATAATGAAGGTGGAGGCATTACTTTTCATTCAACCCTTGTCGATCAAGACCTTGCCATCACCTTCTTGGGTGGCCTTGGGCAAGTCACACTCTCTCAGCCTCAGAGGAGGGCAACCACAACCCAAGCAAACCTCATGATAGGGTCACCGTAAGAACCATTGTCTTGTGGGGTTCCTCAGGGCTCAATATTGTCTCCCATGTTGTTTAACATCTACATGAAGCCGC
>NW_026847882.1:1391756-1438914 GCF_025583915.1 Anolis sagrei ordinatus | reverse complement strand
TGTTTCTACTGTTTTTACTGTTTGTGAACCGCCGTGAGTCGCCTTCGGGCTTGAGATACAGCGGTATAGAAGTAAATACATAATAAATAAATAAACTTGAAGGCGCACAGCAACAACAACCAAGTCTTCCTGTGTTGCCAGAACTGGGACGATGCCCTAGAAGGGCTCGCAATGTTGTACAAATTGGCTCAGCTCACTGGATCTGGCAAGAGATGACTTGCTGGATTTGGCAAGAGACAGAGAGAGCTGCTCACCTCTCAAAAAGGTGGAGGAGAAATCAAAACCAGGTGCATGTTGAGGTTTTCTTGACAGTCAGGAATCTGGAATGCATGGCAGGCAGGTCCCAGGCATGAGCCATCCGAGGAAGGCCTGCATTCGTACTCAAAGGGATATGTGTTTACATCTGATTATGTAAACGAGTCAAAAAAAGATGTACTAGGAATACAGCTCTCGGCAACGAAGACTGGTGATTGGGAGTGTACAGAGGCGTTGCTGTCTACGGAGCATACACCCAGTCTTATGGTTTCATTTGTATTTTATGTAAAATGTTTTCATCCTAGCTTTTAGCCCAACAATGTCCGCAAAAGCTCCCAAAATTAGCTAGGACATGCTAGGACATGCTTCAGCATGCCATTAACAGGAACAGAGAAGACATCTAAGCCAAGTTCTTGACAAATCTGACAATGTGTAAAGTTTCACCAACGTTCTGGCATTCGCTGTGCAGCCAGGGAAGCAGCCAGGCTTTGAAGCTACAAGGCTGTTCAGTGCTAATCAAGGTAGCCAATTGCAACGTTCACACTTGCCTACCTTGGACATTCCACAGATACGTAACCCCCACTTGCCTAGTTTCCAACAGACTTTACAACCTCTGAGGATGCCTGACATAGATGTGGGCAAAGGATCACAAGAGACCTCCAAAACTCAAGATCAATGTCCACCAAACCCTTATAGTATTTTCTGCTGGTCATGGGAGTTCTGTGTGCCAAGTTCAGTTCAATTCCCCTTTTATTATAAGTAAACTATAAATCCCAGCAACTACAACTCCCAAATGAATTGAAATTGAATCCAGACAAGACAGAGGTCCTACTGGTCAGTCATAAGGCCGAACAGGGCATAGGGTTACAGCCTGTGCTGGACAGGGTCCCACTCCCCCTGAAGACGCAGGTTCGCAGCTTGGGAGTGATCCTGCACTCATCGCTGAGCCTGGAACCTCAGGTTTCGGCGGTGGCCGGGAGAGCTTTTGCGCAATTAAAACTTGTGCACCTGTTGTGCCCGTACCTTGGGAAGTCGGATCTGGCCACAGTGGTCCACGCTCTTGTTACATCCCGAATAGACTACTGCAACGCACTCTACGTGAGGTTGCCCTTGAAGACTGTTTGGAAATTTCAATTAGTACAGCGAGTGGCAGCCAGATTGCTGACCAGAGCAACATACAGGGAGCACACCACTGCCCTGCTGTGTCAGCTCCACTGGCTGCTGATTCAGTTCCGAGCACAATTCAAGGTGCTGGTTTTGACCTACAAAACCCTGTACGGTTCCGGTCCAGTGTATCTGTCCGAACGCATCTCCTTCTACGTCCCACCTCGGAATCTGAGATCATCTGGGGAGGCCCTGCTCTCGACCCCACCGCTATCACAAGTGAGGCTGGTGGGGACGAGGAGCAGGGCCTTCTCAGTGGTGGCCCCTCACCTGTGGAACTCACTCCCGGGGGAAATTAGGGCATCAACATCCCTCCTCTCCTTCAGGAGGAAAGTAAAAACGTGGTTGTGGGACCAGGCCTTCGGGCAATCTGATAATTAGATATGGACAACCAGATGGATAGGACTGAAAGGACTGACAATTGTGGAATTGGAATGTGAACTATGAGATTGCGAAATGCTGACTGTCAATGAGGAGAAATGGTTTGTATTAATTTTATTGCTTTTATTGCTTTTATGGTTGTTTTTGCCTATAATAATTGTTACTTTAGTTAATAGAGGTTATTGCTAGAATTGCTAGTTCTGTTAACCGATGTTTATTGTCCTATTGTTGTTATGTGATGCGGGCATCGAATTGTGCCTCGCTTTTGTAAGCCGCCCTGAGTCCCCCTCTGGGGCGAGAAGGGCGGGGTAGAAGCAACCGAAATAATAATAAATAAATAAATGTCAAAGTCTATTTCCCCCAAACACCGCCAGTGTTCACATTGGGGCATACTGAGTATTCATGCCAAATCTGGTCCAGATCTATCATTGTTTGAGTCCACAGCACTCTCTGGATGTGGTGAACTACAACTCCAAAACCCAAGGTCAATGCCCTTTTTATCAGGCGATGTTGATATTTATTTATTTATTTATTTATTTATTTGCTGCATTTGTTGACCGCCGCTCTCAGCCCTAGGGCGACTCGCGGCGGTGTACAACATATAAAAACAGTTTACAATAAGGCACAACAAGAAATCAACATATCAATAATACACACTAATCTAAATTACACTAGCTAATCCGCATCGTCACAACATAGAATCATAACCAATCTCGTAATCCGTATACCGTTCCAGTTGTCCTTACCAGTCAATGTAGCACTCAGTTAAATGCCTTCTCAAATAGCCAGGTCTTTAGGCTTTTACGGAAAAGCCATAAGGGAGGGCGCCTGTCTGATGTCAACAGGGAGGGTGTTCCACAGCCGGGGGGCCACCACTGAGAAGGCCCTCTCTCTCTTCCCCGCCAGACGTGCCTGTGAGGTGGGCGGGATCGAGAGAAGGGCCTCCCCGGATGATCTCAAGGTCCTCGTGGGCTCATAGGCCAAGATGCGGTCCGAGAGGTATTTTGGGCCGGAACCGTTTAGGGCTTTGTAGGATAACACCAGCACCTTAAATTGGGCCCGGTAGCAAATCGGCAGCCAGTGGAGCTGGGACAACAAGGGCGTTGTATGCTCCCTGCGTCCCGCTCCCGTTAGTAACATGGCTGCCGCGCGCTGAACTAGCTGAAGCTTCCGGGCCGTCTTCAAGGGCAGCCCCACGTAGAGAGCGTTGCAGTAGTCGAGGCGGGATGTGACCAGAGCGTGTACCACCGTGGCCAAGTCAGACTTCCCAAGATACGGGCGCAGCTGGCGCACGAGCCTAAGCTGTGCAAATGCTCCCCTGGTCACCCCTGAAACCTGGGGATCCAGGCTCAGCGATGAATCCAGGGCCACACCCAAGCTGCGAACCTGCGCCTTCAAGGGGAGTGCGACCCCGTCCAGCACAGGCTGTAACCCTATACCCTGTTCGGCCTTGCGACTGACCAGGAGTACCGCCACCAAACTGGCTCTTCAGTTGAGGATACCCAATTCCTTCCTCTTCCTTCACTGGATCCGGTTTCCACCGCCATTTCTTGTCCTGCCCTGTCCTCTGGCCACGTTCCAGATATTCGGGCTTTGATCGCAGGGTTCACAATGGGAACCTGATATAAACCTAATAGCAAATGCACATTCACGCATTCATACCGAGGGATCTTTTTCGTCTTAATGGGACCATTGGTTTGCTCTCTGTTTTCCCCATTCCTCTCTCTCGCTCCCTCCCAGAAAAACCGGCTCAAGGGATGCGCAAAAGATGAAGATGCAAGGATGCTGAGAATTGGGAGGGGGTTACCAGCAAGGCTGCATTCCCTCTGCAAGCAATTTCGGGGAGAGGAAGAGAGAAAGTGGAAGGGCAAATGGATGCAAACAGGATGGTGCAGGTTCGAGAGGCACTTGTCTGGATGAGGAGGAACAAGCTGAAGATCAATCCCGACAAGACAGAGGTCCTCCTGGTCGATCGTAAACCAGATCGGGGTATAGGGTGGCAACCTGTGCTGGACGGGGTTACACTCCCCCTGAAGTCACAGGTCTGCAGCCTGGGGGTCCTCCTGGACTCATCACTTACACAGAATCGGGGGGCCACCACAGAAAAAGCCCTGTCTCGCGTCCCCACCAAACGCGCCTGCGACTAAGACTCATGCGCCAAACTAAGATTCATGCACCAACTGCAACGTACCTCATGAAGGCGGATCTGGCCAAGGTAGTCCACGCCTTAGTCACTTCCAGATTGGACTACTGTAATGCACTGTATGTGGGGCTGCCCTTGAAAACGGCCCGGAAATTTCAATTTGTTCAACGAGCGGCGGCCAGGTTGTTAACTGGTGCTCCTTACAGGGAGCGGTCAACCCTCCTGTTTAAGGAGCTCCACTGGCTGCCGTTCATTTTCCGGTCCCAATTCAAGGTGCAGGTTCTTACCTACAAAGCCCTGAACGGTTTGGGACCCACCTACCTGCGTGACCGCATCTCCGTATATGAACCCACACGATCTCTTCTATCATCTGGAGAGGCCCTGCTTGCACTCCCACCACCATCGCAAGTGCAATTGGTGGGGACGAGGGAGAGAGCCTTCTCGGTGGGGGCCCCTTGCAGAGATTTATAATTCACCTATAATCAAAGAGCATTCTGAACTCCACCAATGATGGAATTGAACTGAACTTGGCACACAGAACTCTCATGACCAACAAAAAATATTGGAAGGGTTTGGTGGGCATTGACCTTAAGTTTTTGGAGTTGTAGTTCACCTCCATCCAGAGAGCACTGTGGACTCAAACAATGATAGATCTGGACCAATCTTGGCATTGATACTCAATATGCCCAAATGTGAACACTGGTGGAGTTGGAGGAAAATAGACATTTGGGAGTTGTAGTTGCAGAGATTTATAGTTCACCTACAATCAAAGAGCCTTCTGAACTGGATGCAATGACAGATCTGAGCCAAACTTAGCACAAATACACAAGATGCCCAAATGTGAACATTGGTGGAGTTTGGGGAAAACAGATCTTGACATTTGGGAGTTGGAGATGCTGGGATTTATAGTTCACCTATAAAGAGCATTCTGAACTCCACCAACGATAGAATTGGGCCAAACGTCCCACAAGTAACTCCCTTGACCAACAGAAAATACTGTGTTTTCTGATGGTCTTTGGCAACCCCTCTGACACCCCCCTCGCAACCCCCCTCCCAGGGGTCCTGACCCCCAGGTTGAGAAATAATGCCTTGGGCGACATCATTGTGGCAGGGAAATAACTTTCCCTAGTAACAGAAGCAAGAGGGCAATGCCATTTCAGCTGCTGTTGGATCACGATATTTTTAAATTCTTTTTTTTGACGGCATGTGACGTCTTTCTCAGAGAGAGAAAAACACCATGCGCTCAACCCAAATCAACATGCCAATTGGAGCTGCACCAGAACGCATGTGGGAGGCTGTGAGGAGGGAGAGAGGAGAATAGAAGAATAAAATAAACCTTCAGCCTCAGGAAAAGCCAGTGATTCCGTCCAAACATTTTACAGATAGGACTTGGGACATATATGGCCAAACAAGTCTGGTCCAAGATGAGGTCCAAGGCGAGGAAGAACGCACGAGTTAGGGGAAGCTACAGCACTTTGCTTTTTCCTGAGCCAACTGGGAAGGGCAAGCTTCTGCTCCTTTGCTCTCCACTCTGAAGCTCCTTCTGCACTGCCTTCAAAGATTATCTGCTTTGAACTGGATTATAAAGCAGTGTAGACTCATATAATCCAGTTCAAACATTTTACAAACATTTGGGACATATATGGCCAAACAAGTCTGGGAGCCCTCAATGTTAGCAGACCTCAGTCTGTGAGAGGTCTCTGTGGGAGAAGGGCCTCAGTATTAAGCAGGCTTCAGTATGAAACCCTCAGTGTTAGTTTGCCTCAGTGGGAGAAAGGTGTCAGTTTGAGGGAGCCCTCAATGTTAGCAGACCTCAGTCTGTGAGAGGTCTCTGAGGGAGAAGGGCCTCAGTGTTACGTAGGCTTCAGTATGAAAGGCCTCAGTGTTAGTTCGCCTCAGTGGGAGAAAGGTGTCAGTCTGTGAGAGGTCTCTATGGGAGAAGGGCCTCAGTCTGTGAGAGATCTCTGTAGGAGAAAAGTGTCAGTCTGAGGGAGCCCTCAATGTTAGAAGACTTCAGTCTGTGAGAGGTCTCTGTGGGAGAAGGGCCTCAGTGTTACGTAGGCTTCAGTATGAAAGGCCTCAGTGCCTCGGTGGGAGAAAGGTATCAGTCTGAGGGAGCCCTCAATGTTAGACCTCAGTCTGTGAGAGATCTCTGTAAGAGACAGGCCTCAGTGTGTTACGTAGGCTTCAGTATTAAATGCCTCAGTGTTAGTTTACCTCAGTGGGAAAAAAGGTATCAGTTTGAGGGAGCCCTCAATGTTAGCAGACCTCAGTCTGTGAGAGGTCTCTATGGGAGAAGGGCCTCAGTCTGTGAGAGATCTCTGTAGGAGAAAAGTGTCAGTCTGAGGGAGCCCTCAATGTTAGAAGACTTCAGTCTGTGAGAGGTCTCTGTGGGAGAAGGGCCTCAGTGTTACGTAGGCTTCAGTATGAAAGGCCTCAGTGCCTCGGTGGGAGAAAGGTATCAGTCTGAGGGAGCCCTCAATGTTAGAAGACCTCAGTCTGTGAGAGATCTCTGTAAGAGACAGGCCTCAGTGTGTTACGTAGGCTTCAGTATTAAATGCCTCAGTGTTAGTTTACCTCAGTGGGAAAAAAGGTATCAGTTTGAGGGAGCCCTCAATGTTAGCAGACCTCAGTCTGTGAGAGGTCTCTATGGGAGAAGGGCCTCAGTCTGTGAGAGATCTCTGTAGGAGAAAAGTGTCAGTCTGAGGGAGCCCTCAATGTTAGAAGACTTCAGTCTGTGAGAGGTCTCTGTGGGAGAAGGGCCTCAGTGTTACGTAGGCTTCAGTATGAAAGGCCTCAGTGCCTCGGTGGGAGAAAGGTATCAGTCTGAGGGAGCCCTCAATGTTAGAAGACCTCAGTCTGTGAGAGATCTCTGTAAGAGACGGGCCTCAGTGTGTTACGTAGGCTTCAGTATTAAATGCCTCAGTGTTAGTTTACCTCAGTGGGAGAAAGGTATCAGTTTGAGGGAGCCCTCAATGTTAGCAGACCTCAGTCTGTGAGAGGTCTCTATGGGAGAAGGGCCTTAGTGTGTTACGTAGGCTTCAGTATGAGAGGCCTCAGTGTTAGTTTACCTCAGTGGGAGAAAGGTATCAGTTTGAGGGAGCCCTCAATGTTAGAAGACCTCAGTCTGTGAGAGGTCTCTATGGGAGAAGGGCCTCAGTGTGTTACGTAGGCTTCAGTATGAGAGGCCTCAGTGTTAGTTTACCTCAGTGGGAGAAAGGTATCAGTTTGAGGGAGCCCTCAATGTTAGAAGACCTCAGTCTGTGAGAGGTCTCTATGGGAGAAGGGCCTCAGTGTGTTACGTAGGCTTCAGTATGAAAGGCCTCAGTGTTAGTTTACCTCAGTGGGAGAAAGGTATCAGTTTGAGGGAGCCCTCAATGTTAGAAGACCTCAGTCTGTGAGAGGTCTCTATGGGAGCAGGGCCTCAATGTGTGACGTAGGCTTCAGTATGAAAGGCCTCAGTGTTAGTTCGCCTCAGTGGGAGAAAGGTGTCAGTCTGAGGGAGCCCTCAGTATTAGAAACCTCAGTCTGTGAGAGGTCTTTGTAGGAGAAGGTCCTCAGTGTGTTACGTAGGCTTCAGTATGAAAGGCCTCAGTGTTAGTTTACCTCAGTGGGGGGAAGGTATCAGTCTGAGGGAGCCCTCAATGTTAGCAGAGTCTGTGAGAGGTCTCTGTGGGGAAGGGCCTCAGCATGAGGTAGGCCTCATTGTTAGTTTCCCTCAGTATGTGAGAGACCTCAGTGGGAGAAAAGCCTTAGTGTGAGGAAGGCCTCAGTAGGCCTTGACATGAGTAGGCCTGGTGTGAGATGCTTCGGTGAGAGAAACCCCAGGTTGAAGGCCATTGTGTGTGAAGGCTGCTGTGTGTAAAACGCTATTGTGTGAAGCTGCTGTGTAACTTCGGTATGAGAAGAGGCTCTGTGAAAGCTAAGCTATTTATCTGCATGGGAAAGAAGCCCAGCGTGGAAGCAAAAACGGAAGTGTAAAGTACTTTATTTGTGTTATGGAAACTTTGTTCTTGTAAATAGTGCAACCATATTATTTTACTACCATGAAAAGCCTCCAAACGAAGAGATAACATTGGTCTGTGTGTTTCTGTCACTTTTGGCTACTGGTGCTTAAGTGGCTGAGGGGGGAAAGGAAAGGGCCAGAGACTGTTAGGAATTGCGCAAGTCGAAGTCCAAAACACTCGGAGGGCCGAAGTTTGCCCATGCCTGTTGTAGAGAGTGCAACCATGAATTCCATTCAGCCCCAGAACCTGTTTTCTGCATTTGCATTCCTGCCGTTGCTTTGCACCTTCACTTCGGATTTCTATTTCTGACACTGAAATGTTAGGTAATGCTAGAAATTTGGAAACTGAAAGAACATTTTATTTATTGGGACCAACCTTTTTTTGACCAGGGACCACTTGAATTGACATGAAATTTGGACACTACACCCCTAAAAGACCAATGAGTGACCATCACTCATACCCCCCCCCCCCCCCCCCCCCAAAAAAAAAAAAGCGGAAAGGACTTAAAAACCCAAAAAAGCTAAATGACAAAGAAACTAAATGACAATAGAGAAAAAAGGGAAGGAAAAGAGAGGGAAGGAAGGAAGGAAGGAAGGAAGGAAGAGGGAGAAAGGGAGGGAGGAAAAGAAGGAAGGAAGGAAGGAAGGAAGGAAGGAAGGAAGGAAGGAAGGAAGAAGGAGGAGGAAGAAAGAAGAAGAAGAAAGAAGAGAAGAAGAGAGAGAAAGAGGAAGGAAAAGAAAAAGGGAGGGAGGAAAGAGGTAGAGAAGAAAGAAAGGAGAGAAGGAAAGAAAAAAGGGAAGGAAAGAAAGAAAGAAAAGGAAGGATGGAAGCAAAAAGCTAAGGAAGGAAGGAAAGAGGTAGAAAAGGAAGAAAGGAGAGAAAGAGGAAGGAAAAGAAAAAGGGAGGAAGGAAAGAGGTAGAGAAGGAGGAAGGAGAGAAGGAAAGAAAAAAGGGAAGGGAGGAAAAAGAGAGCAAAGAAGGAGAGAAAGAGGGAGGGAAGGAAACAAGGGAAGAGAAGGAAGGATGGAAGCAAAAGCTATGGAAGGAAGGAAAGAGGTAGAAAAGGAAGAAAGGAGAGAAAGAGGAAGAGAAAAAGGGAGGAAGGAAAGAGGTAGAGAAGGAAGGAGGAAGAAGAAGAGGAAGGAAAAGAAAAAAGGGAGGAAGGAAAGAGAGAAGGAAGAAAAAAGAGAAGGAAGGAAAGAGGAGAAGAAGAGAGAAAGAGGGAGGGAAAAGAAGGGAAGAGAAGGAAGGTGGAAGCAAAAAGCTAAGGAAGGAAGGAAAGAGTAGAAGAAGGAAGAAAGGAGAGAAGAGAAGCAAAGAGCGAAGGAAGGAAGGAAAGAGGTAGAGAAAGAAGAAAGGAGAGAAAAAGGAAAAGAAAAAGGGAGAAGGAAAGAGGTAGAGAAAGAAGGAAGGAGAGAAGGAAAGAAATAAAGGGAAGGGATGAAAGAGGGAGTGAAGGAAGAAGAGAAAGAAGGAGAGAAAGAGGGAGGGAGGGAGGGAGGGAGGGAAAGAAAGAAAGAAAGAAAGAAAGAGAAGGAAGGATGGAAGCAAAAAGCTAAGGAAGGAAGGAAAGAGGTAGAAAAGGAAGAAAGGAGAGAAAGAGGAAGGAAAAGAAAAAGGGAGGAAGGAAAGAGGTAGAGAAGGAAGGAAGGAGAGAAGGAAAGAAAAAGGGAAGGAAGGAAAGAGGTAAAGAAGGAAGGAAGGAGAGAAAGGGAAGGGAAAGAAAAAGGGAGGACCGAAAGAGGTAGAGAAGGAAGGAAGAAGTAAAGAAAAAAGGGAAGGAAGGAAAGAGGTAGAGAAGGAAGGACGAAGAGAAAGGAAAGGAAGAGAAAGTGGGAGGAAGGAAAGAGGTAGAGAAGGAAGGAAGGAGAGAAGGAAAGAAAAAAGGGAGGAAGAAGAGGAGGGACAGAAGGAAGGAGAAAGAAAGAAAAGGGAGGAAGAGGAGAAAAGGAAGAAAGGGAGGGAAGGAAAAAGGAAAGAGAAGGAAGGAGGAAGAAAAAGAAGGAAGGAGGAAGAGAAAAGGAAAAAAGGAGGAAAAGGAAGGAGAGAAAGAAGAAAGGGAGAAAGGAAAAGGAAAAGGAGAAGGAAAGAAGGAAAGAAAAAGGGACGGAAGAAAAGAGGGAGTGAAGGAAGGAGAGAAAGAGGAAGGGAAGGAAAGAGAAAGGAAGGATGGAAGAAAAGAAGGAAGAAAGGAAAGAGGTAGAAAAGGAAGAAAGGGAGGAAGGAAAGAGGTAGAGAAGGAGGAAGGAGAGAAGGAAAGAAAAAGGGAAGGAAGGAAAGAGGGAGCAAAGAAGGAGAGAAAGAGGGAGGGAAGGAAAGAAGGAAAGAGAAGGAAGGATGGAAGCAAAATAAGGAAGGAAGGAAAGAGGGAAAGAGGTAGAAAAGGAAGAAAGGAGAGAAAGAGGGAAGGAAAGAAATAGAGAAGGAAGGGAGGAGAGAAGGAAAGAAAAGGGAAGGAAGAAAAGAGGGAGTGAAGGAAGGAGGGAAAGAGGGAGGGAAGGCTGGCCACAGCAACATGTGGCAGGTTGTCAGGATGTGCCTTCATGGTTCCAGGAGGTACCAAGCGAAGTCTTCTCCTGACAGTAGCAGCTTGTGTGTGTGTGTGTGTGTGTGTGTGTGTGTATGTATAAATCTCGTGTCAGTAGAGACTTTTATTTATTAGGCCCGAATTCCAATTGCGAAGCACCACCTTCATTTGGTCTCCCAGAGCTGGCCGAGAAGTGTGCCATGTGTGCCTCGACCAGGTCGACAAAAAAGTAGAACCATTTGATCATTGTAACGAAAACCCTCTTCCTCCTTTCCATACAGAAGCCAACAGAGCCTCATGCTTCACATCCCGGCACATGTTTGCAATCCCTGGCACCCCTCTCTGCCACGTGGAAGTGCGCCCACTCACGCCAGCCCTTCTGCCTCTTTCCTCCTTCCTCGAGATAATGCTCCCCACTTCTCCGGCGATGCCTCCTTGTTCTCTCTCACCGGCACATGGAAGAACACTGGCGTCTCCAGCTGCCATGGTTATGGGTGCCCCCACAGCCTCCACAGCCGCCCCCCACATCCTCCCTTCCCAAGGAGAAGATGCTGGAAGTCCCTTTCACTGAGGGATTTCAACCCATGCCGGTGATGTCTGGAGGCTTCTTCCAGAGCTTGGAAACGTCCCTTGTTTGGAGTCCAAATCCACCAATTTCCTTTGCAGTTTTTTGTTGTGGTTATAGTTTTATGTTTGAAAAACTGCAAGTCGCTTCTGGTGTGAGAGAATCGGCCGTCTGCAAGGTCATTGCCCAGAGGATGCCTGGATGTTTTGATATTTTACCAATCCTCGTGGGAGGTTTCTCTCATGTCCCCGCATGGAGAGCTGGAGCTGACAGAGAGAGCTCCTCCACACTCTCCCTCGATTTGAACCTCCGACTTGTCGGTCTTCAGTCCTGCTGGCACAAGGGTTTAACCCATTGCACCACCAGCTGGGGATGCTGGAAACTATCATCCAAACAATAACCATTTCCAAGCTCTTAAAGCCAGCCATTAAAATGTACTGTGAAGTTATGCCATCTCTTCGGATGGAATTGATTTTTGGTGAGAAGGAGAGGAATATTTGGGGGCAAAATCGTATTTTTTAGGGGGATGCAAAAATGGTGGATCTACACCAGTGGTTCCCAACCTTTTTTTGACCACGGACCACTTGACCAGGGACTACTCCCCGACATGAATACCAAAAGGGTTACAAATCAGTTCTTGGTCAACTTTAGATTTGGTTTGGTTATTTGGGGTGCTGATTCAGAAAATGGCATTGGATAGACCACATCCGCTCTAGTTTCTGATACAGAACATATGCCATCCAGTAATCGCTACCTGCTTGCCCACAGAAAACCATATTTAACAAGCCTTGGCTCTATAACAGGGTTTTGAGAGACCAGTTGTTCTCGTTGCAACTTTGCATCAACTAATGGTGAGGCTGTGGACCATATTTTAGTTCTTGTGGACCACTGGCGGTCCATGGAACATAAGTTGGAAGCACTGGTCTACACTCTAGAATTAATGCAGTTTGATCCATATGTGGCCCACATGACTGCATGGAGTGCCGTTACCTTCCCGCCGGAGTGGTACCTATTGATCTACTCACATTCGCATGTTTTCGAACTGCTAGGTTGGCAGAAGCTGGGGCTAACGGATTCGAACTGCCAACCTTTCGGTCAGCAAGTTCAGCAGCTCAGCGGTTAAACTGCTGCGCCACCAGAGGCTCCATCAAAAAATAACAATTTAAAATAACAATAATATATAGAAAGTATACAGAAAAGAGGAGCAGCCAGTGGTGCAGTGGGCTAAAGCGCTGAATTGCTGAGCCCTGGGGAGCGGCATGAGCTTTGGCTGTCAGCCCCAGCTCCTGCCAACCTAGCAGTTTGAAAATATGCAAATGTGAGTAGATCAATAGGTATCGCTCCAGCGGGAAGGTAACGGCACTCCATGCAGCCATGCCGGCCACATGACCTTGGAGGTGTCTACGTTCCAGAGGCGGGGGGCCACCACTGAGAAGACCCTCTCTCTTGTCCCCACCAACCGCACTTGAGACAATAGTGGGACCGAGAGGAGGGCCTCCCCGGAAGATCTTTGGTACCACTCCGGCGGGAAGTAATGGCACTCCATGCAGTCATGCCAGTGGCCACATGACCTTGGAGGTGTCTACGTTCCAGAGGTGGAGGGCCACCACTGAGAAGGCCCTCTCTCTCATCCCCACCAACGTGCTTGAGACGGCAGTGGGACCGAGAGGAGGGCCTCCCCAGAAGATCTTAGGTACCACTATGGTAGGAAGGTAACGGCACTCCATGCAGTCATGCCGGCCACATGACCTTGGAGGTGTTTACGGACAACGCCGGCTCTTTGGCTTAGAAATGGAGATGAGTACCACCCTCCAGAGCCGGACCCGACTGGACTTCATGTCAGGGGAAAACCTTCCCCTTTACAGAAAAGAAAGGTATACAGAATATCCATATTGTAACTGACTTGTTTTGCCTTTCTGTTACACTACATCAATCTTTGAGCAGAGACCTACCCAATTTGGAAGGAAAAGTAAGGTTATAATAAGCCTCCATGGTTACAACCAACGCAATACACTTTACGCACCAGCGGTGACCAAACATCACCTTCACACCTGGGCTGACATCCTCAAGCATTTGCAAAACAGGCTCCGAGTAGAAAAATGGAAAAGGGTGGCTTGGTACAGTGCTAATAATATTACAACTGTTACCATGGACAGTCTGTTTAAGTGTGTGTGTGTGTTCATAGCAATCCCAGCAAAAGCTCTTCAAACACCCTGGACAAATCTTGAACATAATCCAAAGTGAACTTTCAGATACCAGGCAGAAGATACCGAATCTCCCTTTGCCTTCTCCGTGTATCCAAACAGATCTCAGAATCAATTTGATGTGACATTTGTCATGCAATTCACCCTCGTGGAGCTGATGCTGAGCAAACATAGAGAGACAAAAAGACTACGACGGTGGAATGGCAAGAATGAGCCAACAATGTGATGTGGCGGCAAAAAAAGCCAATGGGATTTTGGCCTGCATCAATAGGAGCCTAGTGTCTAGATCTAAGGAAGTCATGCTACCCCTCTATTCTGCTTTGGTTAGACCACACCTGGAATATTGTGTCCAATTCTGGGCACCACAATTCAAGAGAGATATTGACAAGCTGGAATGTGTCCAGAGGAGGGCGACTAAAATGATCAAGGGTCTGGAGAACAAGCCCTATGAGGAGCGGCTTAGGGAACTGGGCATGTTCAGCCTGAAGAAGAGAAGGCTGAGAGGAGATATGATAGCCATGGATAAATATGTGAGAGGAAGCCACAGGGAGGAGGAGGGAGCAAGCTTGTTTTCTGCTTCCCTGGAGACTAGGACGCAGAACAATGGCTTCAAACTACAAGAGAGGAGATTCCATCTGAACATTAGGAAGAACTTCCTGACTGTGAGAGCCGTTCAGCAGTGGAACTCTCTGCCCTGGAGTGTGGTGGAGGCTCCTTCTTTGGAAGCTTTTAAACAGAGGCTGGATGGCCATCTGTCAGGGGTGCTTTGAATGCAATATTCCTGCTTCTTGGCAGAATGGGGTTGGACTGGATGGCCCAGGAGGTCTCTTCCAACTCTAGGATTCTATGATTCTATTCTATGATTCTATGAATCCATATTTTCAACTAATTGCCCCATGCTGCTCCAATTGCAAAGAAAGTGTGGGTGCACCAACCATTCATCTAGTGTAGACTGCCATTTTTGGTCCTACAATCCATCTGCATTCCCTAATTCCCATTGGCTCACATTGTGGAAAAGGAAAAAAGCCTGGATTATTGATGTCGCCATTCCAGGTGAGAGCCGCATTGAGGAAAAACAGCAGGAAAAACACATCCGCTATCAAGACCTCAAAATTGAACTGCAAAGGTTCTGGCATAAACCAGTACAGCTGGTCCCAGTGGGTGCCGTGCCAAAAGATCTCGGCCGGCATTTGGAAACAATAAACATTGACAAGATCCTGATCTGTCAACAGCAAAAGGCCACCGGACTTGGATCTGCACGCATCATTCGAAAATACATCCCACAGTCCTAGACGCTTGGGAAGGGTTCGACTTGTGATTTTGTGATACGAAATCCAGCACAGAGATCCTGTTTGCTGTGACATACTGTGCTTTTGTGTCAATAATAATAATAATAATAGTAATGATAGGGTTGGACTGGATGGTCCTTGGGGTCTCTTCTGACTCTAAGATTCCATGATTCCTCTTCCACCCAAGGAATGGATTCTTATCCAAGCCTCGTTGAGCCAAGTCAAGTACATCCTTGCAGCTCCGTGCACGCACATGTACCTCCCCAGAGCCGTGCGCACCCACACTTTGACACCCCCTCACAATCACCGGTTTAAAAGGAATATACCATATATAGTCGTCACGCATTCCTTCCCAGCAGAACATGCACCTCTTGACAGTTAAGAGTCAGGAGCACGTGCCCATACAATTGCTGCAAGTCACATGCAATTCTGTATGTATCAACAAGGCGATTCATCCCTGGGTCCTTTTGTGCAAACATCAGGATCTTGCATGGATCTAAATGAGTGCCGGCAGATCTAGCGGGGGAAATAGTTCTCCATTCTGTTACACCTAATTTGTACGCATCAATATTCAAATTTTTCAAAGTACTCATTGTTTGACATACGCCGTGATTCATATCCCAATGTTTGTTGTCATGTCAGGAGCGACTTGAGAAACTGCAAATCGCTTCTGGTGTGAGAGAATTGGCCATCTGCAAGGACGTTGCCCAGGGGACGTTGCCCGGATGTTTGGATGTTTTACCATCCTTGTGGGAGGCTTCTCTCATGTGCCCGCAAGGGGAGCTGGAGCTGACAGAGGGAGCTCATCCGTGCTCTCCCCAGATTTGAACCTCTGACCTGTCGGTCTTCAGTCCTGCTGGCACAAGGCTTTAACATATCCCAAATGACCATTGCCCGGATGTTAGAATGTTTTACCATCCTTGTGGGAGGCTTCTCTCATGTGCTCGCATGGGGAGCTGGAGCTGACAGAGGGAGCTCATCCATGCTCTCCCCGAATTTGAACCTCTGACCTGTCGGTCTTCAGTCCTGCTGGCACAAGGCTTTAACATATCCCAAATGACCATATCTTTTGCCATTGTCTTCTTCTGAGGCTGAGAGAGTGTGACTTCGCCAGAATCATCCAGTGGGTTTCATGGCCAAGTGCAGATTTGGACCCAGGTTTTTCAGTGTCCTAATCCAACATCATGATGACATGATGGCAACGGTCTTGGACAGCAATGGCTTCCAAAGTGACCTATTTCAGGTGGAATCAGGTGTCAAACAGGGATGTGTTATTGCCCCAACCTTATTTTACATCTTTATTGCTATGATGGAAATCCTCTATCGGACAGACGGCAAGCTATTTAACCTCAGCAGACTGAAAGCCAAAACCAAGGTTACAACAACATCTGTTATAGAACTCCTATATGCTGATGACAGTGTCGTCTATGCACATTCAGAAGAAGACCTACAAGCCACTCTAAACACCTTCACAGAGGCATACAAGAAGCTCAGCCTCTCACTGGACATCAAGAAAACCAAAGTGCTCTCCCAACAGTCACCAGCCAATCCCTCTGCAATTATTATTATTATTATTATTATTATTATTATTATTATTTCGGACATTTGTATCCTGTCCTATCTCGACCTCTGCAGAGGGACTCCGGGTGGCTAACAAAACGGCACCCCATGGTGCCCATGACCAAAAACAGAAATATGCAATTTAAATACAATATAACAATAAAAC
This sequence comes from Anolis sagrei ordinatus, assembly GCF_025583915.1. Lineage (NCBI taxonomy): Eukaryota > Metazoa > Chordata > Lepidosauria > Squamata > Anolidae > Anolis > Anolis sagrei. Next base: position 1,422,653 of record NW_026847882.1, on the reverse strand, counting down.
AATATAAAACAGTATACAAACAGTATAAAACATTCAACACTCAAGGCCAGGAATATAGCTTAATGGTGCCACATTAGAAAATGCGGACCATTTCCGCTCCCTTGGCAGCCACCTCTCCACCAAAGTCAACATCGACACTGAAATACAACACCGCCTGAGCTCTGCGAGTGCAGTATTCCTCCGAATGAAGCAGAGTGTTTGAGGACCGGGACATCTGTAGGGAGACCAAGAGGCTTGTTTACAAAGCTATTGTCCTCCCAATCCTGCTATATGCCTATGAAACATTGACTGTCTACAGACGTCAACATTGAGGATGAAATACAACACCGGCTGAGCTCTGCGAGTGCAGAATTTTTCTAAATGAAGCAGAGAGTGTTTGAGGACCAGGACATCCATAGGGATACCAAGGGGCTTGTTTACAAAGCTATTGTACTCCCAACCCTGCTATATGCCTGCGAAACGTGGACTGTCTGCAGACGTCAACATTGAGGCTGAAATACAACACCGCCTGAGCTCTGCGAGTGCAGCACTTTTCCGAATGAAGCAGAGAGTGTTTGAGGACTGAGACATCGGTAGGGATACCAAGGGGCTTGTTTATAAAGCTATTGTCCTCCCAACCCTGCTATACGCCTGTGAAACGTGGACTGTCTACAGACATCAACATTGAGGCTGAAATACAACACTGCCTGAGCTCTGTGAGTGCAGCATTTTTCCGAATGAAGCAGAGAGTGTTTGAGGACCGGGACATCCGTGGGGATACCAAGGTGCTTGTTTATAAAGCTATTCCCCTCCCAACCCTGCTATATGCCTGCAAAACGTGGACTGTCTACAGACGTCACACACAACTCCTGGAACAATTCCATCAGAGTTGCCTCTGGAAAATCCTGCAAATCTCTTGGGAAGACAAGCGGGGAAACGTCAGCATGCTGGAAGAAGCAAAGACCACCAGCATTGAAGCAATGCTCCTCCACCATCAACTCCGCTGGACTGGCCACGTTGTCCAGATGCCCGACCACCGTCTCCTAAAGCAGTTGCTCTATTCCGAACTCAAGAATAGAAACCGGAATGTTGGAGGACAGGAAAAGAGATTGAAAGATGGGCTCAAAGCCAACCTTAAAACTTGTGGTATTGACACTGAGAACTGGAAAGCCCTGGCCCTTGAGCGCTCTAATTGGAGGTCAGCTGTGACCAGCAGTGCTGTAGATTTCAAAGAGGCACGAATGGAGGGTGAAAGGGAGAAACGTGCCAAGAGGAAGTCACATCAACCTAACCGCCTTCCGCCTGGAAACCGATGCCCTCACTGTGGGAGAACATGCGGATCAAGAATCGGGCTCCACAGCCACCTATGGACACACCACCAAGACATCACATCTGGAAAACAATCATCCTCGAGCGACAAAGGATTGCCTAAGTAAGTAAATAGTAAAGTAATCCAACATTCAATCCGCTTCACTGGGTCTTTATTCCAAAACTTCCTTTCAATTACCTTGGCGTGATGTATTAGGTGCCACATCGCATGTTTACCTTCACCGCAGACTTGTGATGTAGTTTATTTATTTATATTATTTATTTATATTATCTATTTATTTCCTATATTTATATTATCTATTTATTTCCCATATTTATATTATTTATTTATTTCCTGTATTTATATTATTTATTTATTTCCTACATTRATATTATTTATTTATTTCCCATATTTATATTATTTATTTATTTCCCATATTTATATTATTTATTTATTTCCTATATTTATATTATCTATTTATTTCCTATATTTACGTTATGTATTTATTTCCCACATTGATATTATTTATTTCCTATATTTATATTATTTATCTCCTATATTTATATTATTTATTTATTTTCTGTATTTATATTATTTGTTTATCTCCTATATTTATATTATCTATTTATTTCCTATATTTATATTATTTATTTAGTTCCCATGTGTATATTATTTATTTATTTCGAATATTTATATTATTTATTTATTTCCTATATTTATATTATCTATTTATTTCCTATATTTACGTTATGTATTTATTTCCCACACTGATATTATTTATTTCCTATATTTATATTATTTATCTCCTATATTTATATTATTTATTTATTTTCTGTATTTATATTATTTGTTTATTTCCTATATTTATATTATCTATTTATTTCCTATATTTATATTATTTATTTAGTTCCCATGTGTATATTATTTATTTATCTCCTTTATTTATATTATTTATTTATTTCCTGTATTTATATTATTTATTCCCCGTATTTATATTATTTATTTATTTCCTGTATTTATATTATTTATTTCCCATATTTATATTATCTATTTATTTCCCGTATTTATATTATTTATTTATTTCCCATATTTATGTTGTTTATTTATTTCCTATATTTAGTTCAACTAAGATACGGAGTACCTGCCAATCTTCACTCAGCAGAGTGAGGATTTGAATGCAGATCTGTAAAATCTTCCTTCAACACTCTAACCACAACACAACACCCAACCTGTGAATGCACATGCTTCTCAAACCTTGGCACACAAATACACACCGGCTCCAAAGAATTACAAAAGGCATGCGTCAGGAGCTCTTGCGCATTTCTCTGACTGTGTGCGCAGGAATGTGGGTGCACGTTCTCACTGTGACACCCACGTTGCCCGTGTGCAGAGAAGTGCGCTCGCACATTCCCTCACTTGGTCAACAACCACAAATCTCTGCCCATACAGGTGTGTGACAGATTGGAATACTCAGTATGCCCAAATGTGAACACTGGTGGAGTTTGGGGGAAATAAACATTTGGGAGTTGTAGTTGCTGGGATTTATAGTTCTCCTACAATCAAAGAGCATTCAGAACTCCACCAACGATGGAATTGAACCAATCTTGGCACACAAAACTCCCAATGACCAACAGAAAATACTGGAAGAGTTTGGTGGGCACTGACCTTGAGTTTTGGAGTTGTAGTTCACCTACATCCAGAGAGCACTGTGGACACAAACAATGGTGGATCTGGACCAAACTTGGCACAAAGACTCCATATGCCCAAATGTGAACACTGGTGGAGTTTGGAGAAAATAGACATTTGGGAGTTGTAGTTGCTGAGGTTTATAGTTCATCTAGAATCAAAAAGCTTTCTTAACCCCACTGATGATAGAATTGGGCCAAACTTCCCACACAGAACCCCCATGACCAAGGGAAAAGAAGGACGAAGGAAGGAAGGACCAAGGAAGAGAAGGACAGGCGGAGAGATCTTGAGCCTTCTCTGCCAAAAGGTTTCATAAGACCATCGGAAAATATATGTTTTCTGATGGTCTTTGGTGACCCCTCTGACACCCCCTCACGCCCCCCCCCCTCGGGGGTCCCGAGGTTGAGAAACGCTAGTTTAAGCAGAGGCTGAACGGCCGTCTATCTGGAGTGCTTTGACTGTGCATAGGGATGCACAATCAAAGCACTCCTGATAGATGGCCGTTCAGCCTGGCAGAATGGGGTTGGACTGGGTGGCCCTTGGTTCTACAGATCACAACAAATCCAATCCGTCAGGTAGATTTCTCTCCAGCCGGCATTCATGCCTCCAGTTTGGCTCCCTTCCCCTCCCGTTCGTTCGTTCGTTCGTTCGTTCATTCGTTCCTTTTGCTAATCCCTCTGCTCTAGAAAGTCTTTGTTCTCTCCTTGTTTTGTAAGAACCTGGCAAACCTCCCATCCCACCCTCCAAAACTGCAGAGAGACACGGAAGGACATTCCTTTGGGGACGGTCGGTGGCATTCGGCCGGACAGTCCCAGCCCCATGTCCCACACCTGGACCCACAGCGCTTCCTATTCTCTTGCCATAATGGGGGGTTTGTTGTCGTCAGAGGTGGGCAGGTAGGACACCTTCCACCCACAATAGCACTCAATTCAATGGGAAAAGCCACCCTCCTTACCCGCTTTCTGCTGCGGAGAACGTTTCTAAGGTTGGCACCTGAAAGCATTGCAAAGCATTGATCCATGGCAGTTAAAGAGACATCAAACTACAGTTTAGGTCAGGCATGGGCCAACTTCGGCTCTCCCACGATTCCTAACAGCCGGTATATTAAGACCTTCGGCATATTAAGACCCTGGAAAACTACAACTTTCTGCAAATAATGCAATTTGACACCACTTCGCTTGCCATGGCTCAGTGCTATGGGATCGTGGAGAGGTTGTTTGATGCAACAACAACCCTCTTTGGCATACTAAGACCTTGGAAAACTACAACTTTCTGCAAATAATGCAATTTGACACCACTTTGCTTGCCATGGCTCAGTGCTATGGGATCGTGGAGTGGTCATTTGATGCAACAACAGCCCTCTTTGGCATACTAAGACCTTGGAAAACTACAGCTCCCCACCATTATTGCAATTTGTCACCACTTCGTTTGCCATGGCTCAGTGCTATGGGATCGTGGAGTGGTCATCTGATGTGACACCAGCCCTCTCATGTATACTAAGACCTTGGAAAACTACAACTTTGCACAATTAATGCAATTTGAGGCATATTAAGATGTTGGAAAACAACAACTTTCCGCAATTAATGCAATTTAAGGCATACTAACACCTTGGAAAACTACAACTCTCTACCATTATTGCAATTTGACACCACTTCGTTTGCCATAGCTCAGTGCTATCGGATCGTGGAGTGGTCGTTTGATGCAACAACAGCCCTCTTTGGTATATTAAGACCTTGGAAAACTTCAACTTCCCACCATTAATGCAATTTCACCCCACTTCACTTGCCATGCTCACTATGGGATTATGGAGTTGTCGTATGATGCAGCATCAGCCCTCTTCGGCATTCTAAGACCTTGGAAAATTACAACTCCCCACCATTAATACAATTTGACACCACTTCTCTTGCCAGGGCTTAGCGCTATGGGATCGTGGAATGGTCATTTGATGCAACACCAGCCCTCTTCGGCATATTAAGACCTTGGAAAACTGCAACTTTCTTCAAATAGTGCAATTTGACACCACTTCCCTTGCCATGGCTCAATGCTACAGGATCTGGAGTGGTCATTTGATGAGGCACCAGCCCTCTTCGACATATTAAGACCTTGAAAAACTATTGTGCCATTGTCGTTTGATGCAACACCAGCCCTGTACGGCATACTAAGACCTTGGGAAACTACAACTCCCCACAATTAATGCAATTTGACACCATTTTGCTTGCCACGGCTCAGTGCTATGGGATCGTAGCGTTGTTGTTTGATGAGGCACCAGACCTCCAGTATATTAAGACCTTGGAAAACTATAACTCCCCACCATCCCCCTAGCATTGAGCCAAGGCTAAAGTGCCTTAACTCTACAGTGTAGATGCACCCAAGGTTCCTATATTCCAACTCCATTCAAGGTACCTCGAAAGCACCAAGCTTTGGGTCAGAAGGAAAAGGAGGGCAAGTTGACTGACCCACTGTCTCTCTTTGTCACCTTCCAAGGTGGTTTTCTGGCTTTGAGGAGCTTGGAAACACATCCAACAGACTTCCCAACCTCTGAGCATGCCTTCCATAGATGTGGGTGAAACGTCAGGAGAGAATGCTTCTGGAACTTGGCCAGAAAGTCGGGAAAACTCACAGCAACCCAGTGTTTTTAGCCATGAAAGCCTTCGACAACACACCAATTATTATTATTGTTGTTGTTGTTAATCTGTTGTGAGTTTTCCGGGCTGTATGGCCGTGTTCCAGGAGCATTCTCTCCTGACATTTCGCCTACATCTCCGGCAGGCATCTTCAGAGGCTGTGAGATCTGTAGGGAACTTGGAAAATGGTTTCCAACAGACCCCCCAACCTCTGAGGATGCCTGCCATAGATGTGGGTGAAACGTCAGGAGAGAATGCTTCTGGAATACGGCCAGATAGTTCGGAAAACTCACAGCAACCCAGTGATTTCAGCCATGAAAGTCTTCGACAACAAACCTATTATTATTATTATTATTATTATTATTATTGTTATTATTATTGTGTTGTGAGTTTTCCGGGTTGTATGGTCAAGTTCCAGGAGCATTCTCTCCTGACATTTCACCCACATCTCTGGCAAGCATCCTCAGAGCTTGGGAGGTCTGTTGGAAATCAAGATTGCCAGACAGTCCGGAAAACTCACAGCAACCCAGTGATTTCAGCCATGAAGGTCTTCGACAACACACCTATTATTATTATTATTATTATTATTATTATTATTATTATTATTATTAAAGTTTTGTGAGATTTCCGGGCTGTATGGCCATGTTCCAGAAGCATTCTCTCCTGACATTTCAACTACATCTCTGGCAGGCATCCTCAGAGGGTGTGAGGTCTGTAGGAAACTAGGAAAATTGTATCCAACAAACCTCCCAACCTCTGAGCATGCCTGCCATAGATGTGGGCGAAACGTCAGGAGAGAATGCTTCTGGAACACGGCCAGACAGTTCGGAAAACTCACAGCAACCCAGTGATTTCAGCCGTGAAAGACTTCGACAACACACCAATTATTATTATTATCATTGTTAATGTGTTGTGAGTTTTCCAGGCTGTATGGCCATGTTCCAGAAGCATTCTTTCCTGACATTTCGCCTGCATCTCCGGCAGGCATCCTCAGAGCTTGTGAGGTCTGTTGGAAACTAAGGTGGCCAGAGAGTCCAGAAAACTCACAGCAACCCAGTGATTTCAGCCATGAAAATCTTTGACAACACACCAATTATTATTATTGTTGTTGTTAATGTGTTGTGAGATTTCCGGGCTGTCTGGTCATGTTCCAGGAGCATTCTCTCCTGATATTTCACCTGCATCTCTGGTAGGCACCCTCAGAGGTTGTGAAGTCTGCAGGAAACTAGGAAACTAGGAAAATGGTTTCCAACAGACCCCCCAACCTCTGAGGATGCCTGCCATAGATGTGGGCGAAACGTCAGGAGAGAATGCTTCTGGAACATGGCCAGTCAGCCCGGAAAACTCACAAACCCAGTGATTTCAGCCATGAAAGTCTTTGACAACACACCAATTGTTGTTGTTGTTGTTAATGTGTTGTATGGCCAAGTTCCAGGAGCATTCTCTCCTGACATTTTGCCTACATCTCCGGGAGGTATCCTCACAGGTTATGAGATTTGTAGGGAACTTGGGAAACGGTTTCCGACTGACCCCCCAACCTCTGAGCATGCCTTCCATAGATGTGGGTGAAACGTCAGGAGAGAATGCTTCTGGAACACGGCCAGACAGTTTGGAAAACTCACAGCAACCCAGTGATTTCAGCCATGAAAGTCTTCGACAACACGCCAGTTATTATTATTATTATTATTATTATTATTATTAATAATAATAATAATAATCTGTTGTGAATTTTCTGGCCATGTTCCAGAAGCATTCTCTCCTGACATTTCCCCTGCATCTCCGGCAGGCATCCTCAGAGCTTGTGAGGTCTGTTGGAAACTAAGATGGCCAGAAAACTCACAGCAACCCAGTGATTTCAGCCATGAAAGTCTTTGACAACACACCAATTGTTGTTGTTGTTGTTAATGTGTTGTATGGCCAAGTTCCAGGAGCATTCTCTCCTGACATTTTGCCTACATCTCCGGGAGGTATCCTCACAGGTTATGAGATTTGTAGGGAACTTGGGAAACGGTTTCCGACTGACCCCCCAACCTCTGAGCATGCCTTCCATAGATGTGGGTGAAACGTCAGGAGAGAATGCTTCTGGAACACGGCCAATTACAACCCCCCACTTGGGAACCCATTCCTTCTCTCTCCCCAAATCCTTTGCTTTGCCTGGATGGCTGTGGAGTGCCCTGAGCCTCTTTGCATCTCAATCCAAATAGGAAGAGTGTGGCGTATTAATGAGTAATCAAGGTAGTTAATTACCTGGCTGCGCAGGAGGCCCCGGATCTCTGGGAAGTTAGCGTGGTGGCGGTGGTGGTGCCGGGAGGAGGGAGCCGAGGACACACACTCACCCCCACTCGGAGGAAGGAAGGAAGGAAGGAAGGAAGGAAGGAAGGAAGGAAGGAAGGAAGGAGAGGAAAAAGGAAAACACAAAAAGGAGAGAGAGAGAGAGAGAAAGGTCCTCCCTCACCTGGGAAAAATGCAGGAACTGGGCACCTAGGTGCGCCCGCTGCTGCCCATGCCAAGGGGAACGCCAAGGTCCTTCCTCCTCCTCCTCCTCCTCCTCTTCCCCCTCTTCTTCTTTTCCTCTCTTCTTCCTCCTCCTCCTCTTCCTCCTCTTCTTCTCTCCAAGCTACCAAACCGAGAGGCTCCCCAAAGAGGAGGGAGGGGCCTTCATTAGAGGCTCATTAGCATAGCCAGAGCCAGGGAGGGAGAAGAAGGATGGAACGCCGCCGCATCCCGGCGCGTCTCAGCCAATCAGCGCGCCGCACGCCCCAAAGGGACTCAGGTGAGCCGCCAATCGCATCCTCCGGTCCCCCAACGGCCCCTCTTCCTGCCTCTCTCTGAAGGGAGCCGCTGCGGAGGAGTCCCTGCGGGAGAGAATCATAGAATCCAAGAGTTGGAAGAGACCTCCTGGGCAATCATCCAGTCCAACCCCATTCTGCCAAGAAGCAGGAATATTGCATTCAAAGCACCCCTGACAGATGGCCATCCAGCCATAGAATCAAAGAGTTGGAAGAGACCTCCTGGGCAATCATCCAGTCCAACCCCATTCTGCCAAGAAGCAGGAATATTGCATTCAAATCACCCCGACAGATGGCCATCCAGCCTCTGTTTAAAAGCTTCCAAAGAAGGAGCCTCCACCACACTCCGGGGCAGAGAGTTCCACTGCTGAACGGCTCTCACAGTCAGGAAGTTCTTCCTCATGTTCAGATAGAATCTAGAATCAGAGTTGGAAGAGACCTCCTGGGCCATCCAGTCCAACCCCATTCTGCCAAGAAGCAGGAATATTGCATTCAAATCACCCCTGACAGATGGCCATCCAGCCTCATAGAATCAAAGAGTTGGAAGAGACCTCCTGGGCCATCCAGTCCAACCCCATTCTGCCAAGAAGCAGGAATATTGCATTCAAATCACCCCTGACAAATGGCCATCCAGCCTCTGCTTAAAAGCTACCTAAGAAGGAGCCTCCACCACCCTCCCTCCGGGGCAGAGAGTTCCACTGCTGAACGGCTCTCACAGTCAGGAAGTTCTTCCTCATGTTCAGGTGGAATCTCCTCTGAACATTAGGACAACAACAACCAGAGGTAATTTACAACGGTAAGCAAAGAGTATGTTGGCGCACCCCCCCCCCCCCCAACCAATCACTGATATATATTTTTTGTTTGTTGTGGGAGTTCTGTGTGCCATATTTGGTTCAATTCCATCATTGGTGGAGTTCAGAATGCTCTTTGATTTTAGGTGAACTATACATCCCAGTAACTACAATTTATTTCTTTTGTTGTTGTTCATTTGTTCAGTCCCCTCCAACTCTTCGTGACCTCATGGACCATCCCACGCCAGAGCTCCCTGTCGGCCGTCCCCACCCCCAGCTCCTTCAAGGTCAGTCCAGTCCCTTCAAGGATGCCATCCATCCACCTTGCCCTTGGTCGGCCCCTCTTCCTTTTGCCTTCCACTTTCCCCAGCATCATTCCCTTCTCTAGGCTTTGCTGTCTCCTCATGATGTGGCATTCAAAGGACTTCAACTTTGTCTCTAGTCTCCTTCCCTCCAATGAGCAGTCGGGCTTTATTTCCTGGAGGATGGACTGGTTGGATCTTCTCGCAGTCCAAGGCACTCTCAGCACTTTCCTCCAACACCACAGCTCAAAAGCATCGATCTTCCTTCGCTCAGCCTTCCCTATTATGGTCCATCTCTCACATCCGTAGGTGACTACAGGGAAGACCATGGCTTGGACTAGGCAATGGATCTTGGTTGCCAGTCTGATGTCTCTACTCTTCACTATTTTATCAAGACTGGACATTGCTCTCCTCCCAAGAAGGAAGCGTCTCCTGATGTCCTGGCCACAGTCTGCATCTGCACTCATCTTCCCACCTAGAAATACAAACCCTGTCACGGCCTCCACGATTTCTCCCTCTATTTCCCAGTTGTCAATCATTCTTAATCTTGGGTTTTTTTGACGTTTAGCTGCAACCCAGCTTTCTAACTACCCTTCTTTCTCATCATGCCAGGAAGGGAATGCTCAAGATCCTGCAAGGAAGACTCCAGCCACACATGGAGCGAGAGTTGCCAGGTGGACAAGCTGGGTTTAGAAAAGGCAGAGGAACGAGAGACCAGATTGCCAATATCCGGATGCTGGAGAATGGAGAAAGGCAGGGAGTTTCAGAAAAACATCTATTTCTGCTTCATTGACTATTCTAAAGCCTTTGACTGTGTGGATCATCATAAATTGTGGCAAGTCCTTGGTGGGATGGGCATCCCAAGCCCCCTTCCCTCTCTCCTGAGGAATCTGCACAAGGACCAAGGAGCCACAGTCAGAACTGACCACGGAACAGGAGACGGGTTCAAGATTTATTTATTTATTTATTTCGGTTGCTTCTACCCCGCCCTTCTCACCCCGGGGGGGGGGGGGGGGGACTCAGGGCGACTTACAAAAGCGAGGCACAATTCGATGCCCGCATCACATAACAACAATAGGACAATAACATCAGTTAACAAGACAGCAATTCTAGCAATAACAACAATTAACAGACGACAATATTTATTTATTTATTTATTAATTACTTATTTATTTTTTACTTTACTTGTATACCGCTCTTCTCAGCCATCAGGCGACTCAGAGTGGTTAACAACCAGTACAAAATCATTAGTCATTTAAAACAGTAGTATCAATTAATTAACATCAAAAACATCAATGCAACAATAGAGCAAAACAACAATCCATCACGTCTCATCAATAGAATCAGCATCCGATCTCGTTGTCCATTAATCCATATTCCAGAAATCAATCAATTGCACTGTTTAGTTGAAAGCCTGTTCGAAGAGCCAGGTCTCCACTCTCTTCCGGAATGCCAGTAAGGAGGGGGCCGATCTAATGTCTGTAGGAAGGGCGTTCCACAGCCGGGGGACCACCACTGAGCAGGCCCTGTCTCTCGTCCCCGCCAGGCGTGCTTGTGAAGCCGGCGGGACCGAGAGCAGGGCAAAAACAACCATAAAACCAATAAAAGCAATAAAACCAATACAAACCTCATGGACGGTCAGCGTTTCACAATCTCATAGTTAAATTCCAATTCCACAATTGTCAGTCCTTTCAGTCCTATCCATCTGGTTTCCATATCTAATTGTCAGATTGCCCAAAGGCCTGGTCCCACAACCACGTCTTTACCTTCCTCCTGAAGGCGAGGAGGGATGTTGATGCCCTAATTTCCCCCGGGAGTGAGTTCCACAGGTGAGGGGCCACCACTGAGAAGGCCCTGCTCCTCATCCCCACCAGCCTCACTTGTGATAACGGTGGGGTCGAGAGCAGGGCCTCCCCAGATGATCTCAAATTCCGGGGTGGGACGTAGAGGGAGATACGTTTGGACAGATACACAGGACCGGAACCGTAAAGGGTTTTGTAGGTCAAAACCAGCATCTTGAATTGTGCTCGGAACTGAACCGGCAGCCAGTGGAGCTGGCACAGCAGGGCGGTGGTGTGCTCCCTGTATGTCACTCCGGTAAGCAATCCGGCTGCCGCTCATTGGACCACTTGAAGTTTCCAAACAGTCTTCAAGGGCAACCCCACGTAGAGTGCGTTGCAGTAGTCTATACGGGATGTAATAAGAGCGTGGACCACTGTAACCAGATCAGACTTCCCAAGGTACGGGCGCAACTAGTGCACAAGTTTTAATTGCACAAAAGCTCTCAAAAGATTGGGAAAGACATCCGGCAAGGCTGCATCCTCTCACCCAGCCTTCTTAACGTGTATGCAGAACACATCATGCGAGGATGTGCGGGGCTTGAGGAATGCAAGGCTGGGGTGGAAATGGCTGGAAGAAACATTCACAACCTCAGATATGCAGATGACACCACTCTGATGGCCGAAAGCGAGGAGGAGCTGAGGAGCCTTCTCATCAAGGTGAAAGAAGAAAGCGCAAAAGCCGGGTTGCAGCTAAACGTCAAAAAAACCAAGATTATGGCAACAAGAATGATTGACAACTGGGAAATAGAGGGAGAAAACGTGGAGGCCGTGACAGGGTTTGTATTTCTAGGTGCAAAGATGACTGCAGATGCAGACTGTGGCCAGGAAATCAGGAGACGCTTCCTTCTTGGGAGGAGAGCAATGTCCAGTCTCGATAAAATAGTCAAGAGTAGAGACATCAGACTGGCAACCAAGATCCATTGCCTAGTCCAAGCCATGGTCTTCCCTGTAGTCACCTACGGATGTGAGAGATGGACCTTAGGGAAGGCTGAGCCAAGGAAGAGAGAGGCTTTTGAGCTGTGGTGTTGGAGGAAAGTGCTGAGAGTGCCTTGGACTGCGAGAAGATCCAACCAGTCCATCCTCCAGGAAATAAAGCCCGACTGCTCACTGGAGGGAAGGAGACTAGAGACAAAGCGGAAGTCCTTTGAATGCCACATCATGAGGAGACAGCCAAGCCTAGAGAAGGGAATGATGCTGGGGAAAGTGGAAGGCAAAAGGAAGAGGGGCCGACCAAGGGCAAGGTGGATGGATGGCATCCTTGAAGGGACTGGGCTGACCTTGAAGGAGCAAGGGGTGGTGACGGCCGACAGGGAGCTCTGGCGTGGGCTTGTCCATGAGGTCACGAAGAGTCGGAGACGACTGAACGAATGAACAACAACAACTACTACAACTTGCATATGTCAAGGTCTATTTTCCCCCAAGAGCGCCTCAAGAGCACCCCTGGGCAAAATCAACTATACTGTAAGTGCTTACTTTGCGTAATGGTTGAGCCGCCCCTGACGGTAAGCAAGGAGTAGTTTGCCCCCCCCCCCCCAACCAATTACTGATATATATTTTCTGTTCATCGTGGGAGTTCTGTGTGCCATATTTGGTTCAATTCCATCATTGGTGGAGTTCAGAATGCTCTTTGATTGTAGGTGAACTATACATCCCAGTAACTACAACTCGCATATGTCAAGGTCTATTTTCCCCCAAGAGCGCCTTAAGAGCGCCCCTGGGCAAAATCAACTATACTGCAAAGGCTTACTTTGCGTAATGGTTGAGCCGCCCCTGACAACAACAATAATATAATAATATAATTAATTATAATTAATCTATATAAATGAAAATGTGATGTTCGTTTGTGGGCTTAACATAACTCAAAAACCACTGGAAGAATTGACACCAAATTTGGACACAATACACTCCTCAGGCCAACGAGTGACCATCACTCATAAAAACACTGAAAAACACAGCAGAAGGGACATGAAAAGCCAAAAAACCAAAAAAAATGCATTACAACACATGCGTAAAACCACACACATTGATCTATATAAATAAAAATGTAATGTTAGTTCGTGTTACCATCAGAACTCAAAAACCACTGGGGGGAATTGACACCAAATTTGGACACAAGACACCTAACAGTCCAATTTATGTCCTCCACTCAAAAAAAATATGATTTTGTCATTTGGGAGTTGCAGTTGCTGGGATTTATAGTTCACCTACAATCAAAGAGCATTCTGAATTCCACCAATTATGGAATTGAACCAAACTTGGCACACAGAACTCCCATGAACAACAGAAATTACTGGAAAGGTTTGGTGGGCATTGACCTTGAGTTTGGCAGTTGTAGTTCACTTACATCCAGAGATCACTGTGGACTCAAACAATGATGGATATGGACCAAACTTGACAGCAATACTCAATATGCCCAAATGTGAACACTGGTGGGGTTTGGGAGAAATAGACCTTGACATTTGGGAGTTGTCGTTGCTGGGATTTATCGTTCACCTACAGTCAAAGAGCATTCTGAACCACACCAACGACAGAATCGGGGCAAACTTTCCACACAGAACCCCCATGACCAACAGAAAATACTTAAGGCCTTCCAATCCAACTTGCTTCACCAGGGCAAGAAAACGTAATCAAAGCCCTCCTGACAGAGAGCCATCCAGCCATAAATATAGATAGATATGATTCACACACAGTATTATAGATTTGAAAGGGACACTTAAAGAAGGACAATGGTATCTTGTATGTTCCAGGGTGGGCAAACCAGACACTCTCCACATCAACACGGACAAAGAAACAGCAAGAAATACTGTTTACCCACAAGCAGAATGACATTACGTATATTAGAAATCAACATTTCCTAATTACTTTATTTTCCATATCAATAGACTGGGCCACAGCAAAGCCTGGCAGGGGACAGCTAGTCTATATAAATAAAAATGTCATGTTTGTTTGTGGGATTAACATAACTCAAAAACCACTGGACAAATTGACACCAAATTTGGACACAAGACACCTACTAACCCAAGGAGTGACCATCACTCAAAAAATAAAAACACTGAAAAACACAGCGGAAGGGACTTAAAAAGCCATAAAAGCAAAAAGACGCTACAGCACATGCGCAAAAACGACTCTCGCTGGCAAACAACACACACAATAGTATATCCACACACACCTTTGGACTACAGCTCCCAGCATCCCCTAGACCGGGCCCTTTAGGAGAGGAGAATGATCCAAATGCATTGCTTCCAAGATGCAAGCTTTCTTCTCCTTGGATTTCTTTGAGCGCATCCCAATCCCGGCAGATTTCCCATTTCCTATTTTTGGACTGCAACTCCCAGCAATCCTCCAGGTAGATCAGTGTTTCTCAACCTGGGGGTCGGGACCCCTGGGGGGGGTCGCAAGGGGGTGTCAGAGGGGTCGCCAAAGATCATCAGAAAATACAGTGTTTTCTTTTGGTCATGAGGGTTCTGTGTGGGAAGTCTGGCCCAATTATATTGTTGGTGGGATACAGAATGCTCTTTGATTGTAGGTGAACAATAAATCCCAGCAACTACATCTCCCAAATGTCAAGGCCTATTTTCTCCAAACTCCACCAGTGTTCACATTTGGGCATATTGAGTATTTGTGCCAAGGTTGGTCCAGATCCACCATTAGTTGAGTCCACAGTGCTTTTTGGGTGTAGACAAACTACAACTCCAAAACTCAAGGCCAATGACTACCAAACCCTTCCAGTATTTTCTGTTGGTCATGGGAGTTCTGTGTTCCAAGTTTGGTTCAATTCCATCATTGGCGAAATTCAGAATGCTCTTTAATTGTAAGTGAACTATAAATCCCAGCAACTACAACTCCCAAATGACAAAATAACCCACCCAACCCCACCAGTATTCCTATTTGGGTGTATTGGGTATTTGTGCCACATTTGGTCCAGTGAATGAAAATACATCCTGCATATCAGATATTTACATTACAATTCATAACAGTAGCAAAACGACAGTGATGAAGTTGCAACGAGAATAATGTGATGGTTGGGGGTCACCACAACATCAGGAACTGTATTAAGGGGTCGCGGCATTAGGAAGGTGGAGAAACACTGAGATAGCTAGATTAGATAGAGATAAAGAGGTAGGTAGGTAGATTGATCAGGAGGACCTTTATCTTTACCTACACTGCTATATAATCCAGTTCAAAACAGATAATGTGGATTTTATATGACAACTAGCCATCCCCTGCCACGCGTTGCTGTGGCCCACTCTGTGGTCATGGGGTTCTGGGTGGGAGGTTTGGCCCAATTTTATCGTTGGTGGGGTTCAGAATGCTCTGTGATTGTAAGTGAACTGTAAGTCTCAGCAACTACAACTCCCAAATGTCAAGATTCTATTTTCCCCAAACTCCACCAGCTTTCACATTTGGGCATATTGAGTATTTGTGTAGAGTTTGGTCCAAATCCATCATTGTTTGAGTCCACAGTGATCTCTGGATGTAGATGAACTACAACTCCCAAACCAAAGGACATTGCCCACCAAACCCTTCCAGTATTTTCTGTTGGTCATGGAAGAACTTTTTTTTTTCCGGTCGTGTCAGGAGCGACTTGAGAAACTGCAAGCTGCTTCTGGTGTGAGAGAATTGGCTGTCTGCAAGGATGTTGCCCAGGGGACGCCTGGATGTTTTGATGTTTTGATCATCCTTGTGGGAGGCTTCTCTCATGTTCCCGCATGAGGAGCTGGAGCTGATAGAGGGAGCTCATCTGCCTCTCCCTGGATTCGAACCTGCGACCTGTCGGTCTTCAGTCCTGCCTGCACAGGGGTTTAACCCACTGCACCACCACATGGGAGAACTGTGTGCCAAGTTTGGTTCAATTCCATCGTTGGTGGGGTTTAGGGTGCTCATTGATTGTAGGTGAACTATAAATCCCAGCATCGACAACTCCCAAATGACAAAATGAATTTTTTTGAGTGAAGGACATACATTGGGTTGTTAGGTGTCTTGTGTCCAAATGTGGTGTCAATTTGTCCAGTGGTTTTTGAGTTCTATTAATCCCACAAACTAACGTGACATTTTTATTTATATAGATGTAGAGGAGGCATGATGATTAAATCTGCTGCAACAACACTGCCCAGCTTTCCTAGAGCTTGCTCAGTGCCACCTAGTGATAGCAAACCAGGCGGTGTTTCTCCCAATGCTTATGCAGTTCTATTCTTGCTGATAATAATTGGCATCAGGTTGACCGTGTGAAAGGGACCCCCTCCTGAGACAGATAGACAGATGCCAATGCAATCCTAGGCTGCATCCACAGGAATATAGTGCCAAGATTGAGGGAGGTCATAGTTCCCATCTATTCTGTTTTGGTCGGACTGCACTTGAAATAACCCAGTGTCCGTTTTTCTGGGCAAAGCAATTCAGAAAGGATATTGGTGAGATGGAATGTGTCCAGAGAAAGGTGAGCGAAATGATCACAGATTTCGAAGCCGAGCTCTATAAGGAGCGCTTTAAGGAGCTAACCATCTGTTGGGAGTGTTTTGATTGTGCTTTCTCTGCATGGCAGAAGGGGGTTGGATTGGATGGTCCCTGAGGTTGCTCCTATTATTATTATTATTATTATTATTATTATTATTATTATTATTACACAGGCTGAGTGGCCATCTGTTGGGGGTGCTTTTACTGCATGGCAGAAAGCAGTTGGACTGGATGGTCCCTAGGTTTGCTCCTATTATTATTACTATTATTATTATTATTATTATTACCCAGGCTGAATGGCCATCTTTTGGGGGTGCTTTGATGGTGCTTCTTCTGCATGGCAGAAGGCGGTTGGACTGGATGGTCCCTGGGGTTGCTCCTATTATTATTATTATTATTATTATTATTATTATTATTATTACACAGGCTGAGTGGCCATCTGTTGGGGGTGCTTTTACTGCATGGCAGAAAGCAGTTGGACTGGATGGTCCCTGGGGTTGCTCCTATTATTATTGTTGTTGTTGTTGTTGTTATTGTTATTATTACACAGGCTGGGTGGCCATCTTTTGGGGGTGCTTTGATTGTGCTTCTTCTGCATGGCAGAAGGCAGTTGGACTGGATGGTCCCTGGGGTTGCTCCTATTATTATTGTTGTTGTTGTTGTTGTTATTGTTATTATTACACAGGCTGGGTGGCCATCTTTTGGGGGTGCTTTGATTGTGCTTCTTCTGCATGGCAGAAGGGGGTTGGACTGGATGGTCCCTGGGGTTGCTCCTATTATTATTGTTGTTGTTGTTGTTGTTGTTGTTGTTGCTTTGATGGTGCTTTTTCCTACATAGCAGAAGGAGGTTGGACTGGATGGTCCCTGGGGTTGTTCCCATTATTATTGTTGTTGTTATTGTTATTATTATTACACAAGCTGGATGGCCATCTTTTGGGGGTGCTTTGATGGTGTCTTTTCTGCATGGCAGAAGGCGGTTGGACTGGAAAGCCCCCTGGAATTGCTATTATTATTATTATTATTATTATTATTATTATTACACAGGCTGGGTGGCTATCTGTTAGGGGTGCTTTGTTGATTCTTTTTCTGCATGGCAGAAGACGGTTGGACTGGATGACCCCTGGTGTTGCTCCTATTATTATTAGTATTAGAGATACATAACAAGATTAGTACATAGCGAACAAGATCACAGTGCTGGATTTGTATTGGATCCCACGTCGAACACTTCCCAAGTGTCTAGGACGGTGTGATGTATCAGTGAATAATGCATGCAGATCCCAGAAAGGTGGCCTTTTGCAGCTGGCAGATGGCAGTTTTGTCAGCGCCGATTGTGTTTAAGTGCAGACCAAGGTCTTGAAGCGCTGCGCCCAGTGTGCCGATCATCACTGGAACCACCTTGACTGGCTTGTGCCAGAGTTTTTCAGTTCAATCTTTAAATCCTCATATCGTGTCAGCTTTTCCAGCTGCTTCTTGTCAATCCAGCTGTCGCCTGGGATTATTATTATTATTAAGGCTGGAAGACCCCTGGGGTTGCTCCTATTAGTATTATTATTTGGGTGGCCATCTTTTGGGGGTGCTTTGATTGTGCTTCTTCTGCATGGCAGAAGGGGGTTGGACTGGATGGTCCCTGGGTTGCTCCTATTATTATTGTTGTTGTTGTTGTTGTTATTGTTATTATTACACAGGCTGGGTGGCCATCTTTTGGGGGTGCTTTGATTGTGCTTCTTCTGCATGGCAGAAGGCAGTTGGACTGGATGGTCCCTGGGGTTGCTCCTATTATTATTGTTGTTGTTGTTGTTGTTATTGTTATTATTACACAGGCTGGGTGGCCATCTTTTGGGGGTGCTTTGATTGTGCTTCTTCTGCATGGCAGAAGGGGGTTGGACTGGATGGTCCCTGGGTTGCTCCTATTATTATTGTTGTTGTTGTTGTTGTTGTTATTATTATTACACAGGCTGGGTGGCCATCTTTTGGGGGTGCTTTGATTGTGCTTCTTCTGCATGGCAGAAGGGGGTTGGACTGGATGGTCCCTGGGGTTGCTCCTATTATTATTGTTGTTGTTGTTGTTGTTATTGTTATTATTACACAGGCTGGGTGGCCATCTTTTGGGGGTGCTTTGATTGTGCTTCTTCTGCATGGCAGAAGGGGGTTGGACTGGATGGTCCCTGGGGTTGCTCCTATTATTATTGTTGTTGTTGTTGTTGTTATTGTTATTATTACACAGGCTGGGTGGCCATCTTTTGGGGGTGCTTTGATTGTGCTTCTTCTGCATGGCAGAAGGCAGTTGGACTGGATGGTCCCTGGGGTTGCTCCTATTATTATTGTTGTTGTTGTTGTTGTTATTGTTATTATTACACAGGCTGGGTGGCCATCTTTTGGGGGTGCTTTGATTGTGCTTCTTCTGCATGGCAGAAGGGGGTTGGACTGGATGGTCCCTGGGGTTGCTCCTATTATTATTGTTGTTGTTGTTGTTGTTATTGTTATTATTACGATGGCCATCAGTTGGGAGTGCTTTGATTGTGCTTTTCCTGTATGAAGGCAGAAGGAGGTTAGACTGGATGGTCCCTGGGGTTTCTGTTATTATTGTTGTTGTTGTTGTTGTTATTGTTATTATTACACAGGCTGGGTGGCCATCTTTTGGGGGTGCTTTGATTGTGCTTCTTCTGCATGGCAGAAGGGGGTTGGACTGGATGGTCCCTGGGGTTGCTCCTATTATTATTGTTGTTGTTGTTGTTGTTATTGTTATTATTACACAGGCTGGGTGGCCATCTTTTGGGGGTGCTTTGATTGTGCTTCTTCTGCATGGCAGAAGGGGGTTGGACTGGATGGTCCCTGGGGTTGCTCCTATTATTATTGTTGTTGTTGTTGTTGTTATTGTTATTATTACACAGGCTGGGTGGCCATCTTTGGGGGTGCTTTGATTGTGCTTTTTCTGCATGGCAGAGGGAGTTTGGACTGGATGGTCCATGGGGTTGCTCCTATTATTACTATTATTACACAGGCTGGGTGGCCATCTTTTGGGGGTGCTTTGATTGTGCTTCTTCTGCATGGCAGAAGGCAGTTGGACTGGATGGTCCCTGGGGTTGCTCCTATTATTATTGTTGTTGTTGTTGTTGTTATTGTTATTATTACACAGGCTGGGTGGCCATCTTTTGGGGGTGCTTTGATTGTGCTTCTTCTGCATGGCAGAAGGGGGTTGGACTGGATGGTCCCTGGGGTTGCTCCTATTATTATTGTTGTTGTTGTTGTTGTTGTTGTTGTTGTTATTGTTATTATTACACAGGCTGGGTGGCCATCTTTTGGGGGTGCTTTCTTGGTTATGCTTTGATTGTGCTTCTTCTGCATGGCAGAAGGGGGTTGGACTGGATGGCCCTTGGGGGTCCCTTCCAACTCTTATGATTCTATAAAGTCTCCAAATTTGGCCCTCCAGGTGTTTTGGACTCCAACTCCCACAATTTCTAACAGCCGGAAGGCTGTTAGGAATTGTGGGAGTTATAGTTTGATGAGGCCTCAGCATCTTGGGCAGAAAAGGCCCCAATAAATAATAATATTAATATTAATAATAATTTTAAAAAGCCTTGTCACACCCCATAGCACTGAGTTGTGCCAATCAATGAAACTGGAGTCAACTCCATTCATTCAACAGTGTCTTCCTTTCTTGGGGTGGTGAAAACAAACAAACCCGGAAACATTGCCTTAAACAAACATGGCGGATTCGCAGTTTCCTCCTTCAGAAACATGGGGGAGGTGGCAAAGGGGCAGACCGTGCCAGGTTCAAAAATGGCGGGGGCCCTGCCGCGCATGCGCACTCCGCGATCTGCACCGTGGCTGTGTGTCGGAGAGAGAGACCTCGAGGGAAGCGGCGCCATTGGAAACGGAGAAAGAAGCCTCGCCTCGTTTCGGGTGGGTCCGGGGGAAAAGGGGGGCGTGCCTGCCTATGTGGGGAGCGGGCCTAAAAGCCGTGGGAGCCGGGGAAGCCTGGCCTTGCATTCCAGAGGCCTGGAGGCGGTGTGGGGCCTTGCGAGGTGTTTTGGACTTCATCTCCCAGAATTCCTATTCATTGGACGGAGTGGCTGAGGCTTCTGGGAGTTGGAGTCAAAGAGAAAAAACATGGCGGCCCAGTGAGTATTTGATAGTGGTGGGCCAGCAGAAGGCTGGAGAACATCATGAAGAGGCCCAGGGACATTGTGTATGGCCAGTGAGTCATGTTCCTGCAGTCATTAATATAACATAATGCAATCTATATAAAGAACAATGTAATTGAAAAGAACAAAGCCATTGAGATCCACAAGAAGCATGTGGACAATTTCAACAGAAAGGAAGAGACCATGAAAATGAACAAAATCTGGCTACCAGTATTAAAAAACTCTAAAATTACAACTGCAAAACAACAGAGAGGAAACAACCAGGCACAGATTAACACCTCCCAGCAAGAGATTTTCCCAGGCTCAGCCAGGCCTTCAAATGCTAATGAAGTTGGTCAGTTGAAACATTCACACCTAGCTCCAGCAGAGAAGAGCTCCTTGCCCCACCCCAGCCATCCCACAGATATATAAACCCATTGTCCTAACTCCAACAGACCTCACTACCTCTGAGGATGCTTGCCTTAGATGCAGGCGAAATGTCAGGAGAAATGCCTCTAGAACATGGCTCTATAGCCCAAAAAAACCCACAAGAACCTTATTAACTGGATTATTTGAGTCTACACCACCAGATAATCTAGGATAAGCAGATAATCTGGGATATAGAGTAGTGTAGATCCATCCTCAGTAATACACTCAACTCCAGAAAGCCCTATGGTAGGATCACCGTAGAGTTGTGGTTCCCAACCTGTGGTCTGTGGACCACCAGTGGTCCACAAGAACTAAAGCGTGTATTGTCAAAGGCTTCCATGGCTGGAATCATGTTCTAAAAGCATTCTCTCTCAGACCTCACTACCTCTAAGGATGCTTGCCATAGATGCAGGTGAAACGTCAGGAGAAATGCCTCTAGAACATGGCTCTATAGCCCGAAAAAAGCCACAAGAACCTAACAATGTAATGTTAGTGGGTTGTTGTGGGTTTTCTCGGGCTATCTGGCCATGTTCTAGAGGCATTTTCTCCTGATGTTTCGCCTGCATCTATGGCAAGCATCCTCAGAGGTAGTGAGGTCTGTTGGAACTAGGAAAGTGGGTTTATATATCTGTGGAATAATGACCAGGGTGGGACAAAGGACTCTTGTCTGCTGGAGCTAGGTGGAAATGTTTCAACTGGCCACTTTGATTAGCATTTGATGGCCTGGCAGTGCCTAGGGGAATCTTTTGTGGAGAGGTGATTAGATGTGCCTGATTTTTTACTCTCTATTGTTTTGCTGAAATTTTGTTAATGAAAATGAACAAAATCTGGCTACCAATATTTTAAAAAAAAAACTCTAAAATTACAACAGCAAAACAACAGAGAGCAAACAACCAGGCACACCTAATCACCTCTCAACAAAAGAATCCCACCCTTGTCATTCCACAGATATATAAACCCATTTTCCTAGTTCCAACAGACCTCACTACCTCTGAGGATGCTTGCCATAGATGCAGGTGAAACGTCAGGAGAGAATGCCTCTAGAACATGGCCATATAGCCCGGAAAAACCTACAGCAACCCAGTGATTCCGGCCATGAAAGCCTTCGACAATACAATGTAATGTTAGTTTGTGGGATTAACATAACTCAAAAACCACTGGACAGATTGACACCAAATTTGGACACAAGACACCTCTCAGGCCAGGGAGTGACCATCACTCATAAAACACTGAAAAACACAGCGGAAGAGACTTAAACAGCCAAAAACTTTAAAAACACATTGCAATGCATGCGCAAAACCACACATACGCACGCAAACACACGTATATACACATATACACAAATATATACACACACAAAGCACATATACACAGACTAGGACTCAGCAACACGTGGCAGGGGACGGCTAGTCTATATAAATAACAATGTAATGTTAGTTTGTGGGATTAACATAACTCAAAACACAGAAGATAGGACTTAAAAAGCCAAAAATTAAATAAAAAAAAGATTACAACACGTGTGCAAAACCACATATATATACGCAAGCATATGTATATACACATATACACAAATATATACACACACAAAGCACATATACACAGACTGGGATCTTTGTTTTATTAACTCTTTTTTCCCTTTTGGCAGATGATTCAGAATGTCAGAAGGGACTTCAAGCAGTGATGCTGGAACCTCGGGCAGCGTCCGGCCCACACTTGCTGCCGCCCGGGGGCTGATAGGGAGGAGACCCTCCGCCCCCATCACTCCAGGCCGCCTGCCCTCCATCCGCTCCCGAGACCTTACCCTCGGCGGAGTGAAAAAGGTAGGGGCCGAATAAGGGAAGAAGCGGTAGGAAATCCCATTCCTATGGCGCAATGAGTAGAGAAGAAGAACTCAAAGGAGATTCTCGCCTGATCTGGAGACTCCCTTGGAGATAAAAGATCAGGGCAGAGGACTGAGAGTTGCTGCAAATCTAGATTCTGCATTCCAGCTTTTCCACCTCTTTTAGTAGCAAGGCTTAATTGGTCCCTAATGTAATATTGAAACTCCTACTCAGAAATATTCTTACATTTCCGATTTGGCAAAAGCTGGGAGTAAACAATGTAATAATATATTGTCGAAGGCTTTCATGGCTGGAATCACTAGGTTCTTGTGGGTTTTTTCGGGCTATAGAGCCATGTTCTAGAGGCATTTCTCCTGACGTTTCGCCTGCATCTATGGCAAGCATCCTCAGAGGTTGAGAAGGTCTGTTGGAAGTAGGAAAAATGGGTTTATATATCTGTGGAATGGCTGGGGTGGGGCAAGGAGCTCTTCCCTGCTGCAGTTAGGTGTGAATGTTTAGCTGATCACCTTCATTAGCATTTGAAAGCCTGCCTGAGAAATGCTGGACCACACCAACAACCACCATGTCAGACTACACAGAGAAGCCATTGAAATCCACAAGCATGTGGACAATTTCAACAGAAAGGAAGAGACCATGAAAATGAACAAAATCTGGCTACCAGTATTAAAAAACTCTAAAATTATAACAGCTAAACAACAGAGAGGAAAAAAACCAGGCACAGATTAACACCTCCCAGCAACAGATTTTCCCAGACTCAGGCAGGCCTTCAAATGCTAATGAAGGTGATCAGCTAAACATTCACACCTAACTGCAGCAGGGAAGAGCTCCTTGCCCCACCCCAGCCATTCCACAGATATATAAACCCATTTTTCCTACTTCCAACAGACCTTCTCAACCTCTGAGGATGCTTGCCATAGATGCAGGCGAAACGTCAGGAGAAATGCCTCTAGAACATGGCTCTATAGCCCGAAAAAACCCACAAGAACCTAATGTAATAATACTTTGTTTACTCCATAAATGATGTGTTTACCATGTAATGTTTTTGTCATCTGGATAATCAGAGACTGGTTTGGGGGATTTACAATGCTGACAATATTAGGATAATGGATAATGACCTGTTAGGATCATGACCTATTGGGAATTATGGTTTATGACCTGTTAAGATCATAACCTATTGAGTAGCAGAGTTATGGAGGTGTTCCTTTAGTTTATTGAGTAATGGATGATCCCTGGGCTTGTAAATATCTTGTTTCTATTCAATGCTCTCAGCAGACTAAGATTTAAGTAGACTTCTTTTGAAATAATTTATTTATTACTTATTTATTTAAAAGTTTTGTATACCGACCTTCTCACCTCTCTTGAGGGACTCAGACCGGTTTCCAACCATAATATCACATACAATCAATAAAACATCATAATACATATTACAGTAAAACATTAAAACAGCAATTACAATCAATAACTATAATGGTCAGTTGTCATACTAAAATCGTTGCTCATCCTCCTCCATCCATATCTCAGGGTGTTGGCTCACTCGTCGAATGCCTGTCTCCATAACCAAGTCTTCACCTGTTTCCTAAATGTCAGGATAGACGGGCGGTTCTGATCTCCAGTGGGAGAGAGTTCCAGAGTCGAGGGGCCACCACCGAGAAGGCCCTGTCCCTCGTCCCCACCAGGCGCTTGCGAGGCCGGTGGGACCGAGAGCAGGGCCTCTCCAGACGATCTTAATAATCTTGATGGTTCATAGGGGAGAATACGTTCGGAGAGGTAAACAAGTTGTTTTACTCATAATTTCATGTATTTAAATATACACACAGCTGAGGAGCCTTCTAATCAAGGTGAAAGAAGAAAGCGCAAAAGCCGGGTTGCAGCTAAACGTCAAAAAAACCAAGATTATGGCCACAAGAATGATTGACAACTGGAAAATAGAGGGAGAAACCGTGGAGGCCGTGACAGACTTTGTATTTCTAGGTGCAAAGATTACTGCAGATGCAGACTGTGGCCAGGAAATCAGAAGACGTTTCCTTCTTGGGAGGAGAGCAATGTCCAGTCTCGATAAAATAGTGAAGAGTAGAGACATCAGACTGGCAACAAAGATCCATTGCCTAGTCAAAGCCATGGTCTTCCCTGTAGTAACCTACGTATGTGAGAGCTGGACCTTCGGGAAGGCTGAGCGAAGGAAGATCGATGCTTTTGAGCTGTGGTGTTGGAGGAAAGTCTGAGAGTGCCTTGGACTGCGAGAAGATCCAACCAGTCCATCCTCCAGGAAATAAAGCCCGGCTGCTCACTGGAGGGAAATACTAGAGACAAAGTTGAAGTCCTTTGGCCACATCATGAGGAGACAGGAAAGCCTAGAGAAGACAATTATGCTGGGGAAAGTGGAAGGCAAAAGGAAGAGGGGCCGACCAAGGGCAAGATGGATGGATGGCATCCTTGAAGTGACTGGACTGACCTTGAGGGAGCTGGGGGTGGTAACGGCCAACAGGGAGCTCTGGCGTGGGCTGGTCCATGAGGTCACGAGGAGTCGGAGACGACTGAACAAATGAACAACAACAACAAATCTACACACATATTTCTTGTCAGGTTGAACTTTAAACATTTCAGTTTGAATCTTTAACTTACTGGAGAGGCCCTGCTCACGATCCCACCTGCATCACAAGTGCGATTGGTGGGAACGAGACACAGGGCCTTCTCGAAGGTGGCCCCACGACTCTGGAACTCCCTCCCCAAGGACATCAGGCAGGCCCCAACGTTGGCAGTCTAGAAGGAGCTTGAAAACATGGATGTTCCAGTGTGCCTTCCCAGAATAAGGAATCCCAAGCAATATGTCCCAAACGCACTTTACGAAAAATTTAGGATTGTCTGCACACCCACCTATCCCTAAAATATTCATCCTATTTCACTTGGACATGCCCAGCATTTTTAAAATTTTAATCATTACATTTGGCCCTGCCACAGGTTTTTAAATGTGTCATGATATTATTGTTATTGTTTTGCTTTATAAGTTATTTATTGTTGTATTGTTGTTGTGTTTTACTGATGTATTTGGGCTCGGCCTCTTGTAAGCCGCACCGAATCCTGCGGGAGATGGTAGCGGGGTATAAATAAAGGTTTATTATTATTACTATTATTATTATTATTATTATTATTATTATTATTATTACTGTCTTTAATAGTCTCTTCAAACTATATTGCTTAGTACATTTCTCTTTTATAAGAGTCTACCTTCAAAGGAATTCAAGCCTCAACAGTTTTCTAACTTCTAACACTGATACGTGACTGAAAAACACACTTCTGTACTGTTTCTCAATTGTCATGATGTTTAAAATTCATTCTAAAAGAGTTACGCGATCTGCAGCCCCTCCCACTGCTTCAAGTATATAGAGCTAAGGAAACTGCAAACCAAAGAAGACATACACTTCAGAAAATAAAACGATACATTATAAGCAGACAAACATTAAATAGAAGAGGCTTGAGAAGGTTGCTATCTCCAACAGACAAGGGATCCATCTCCAATTCCAAGTAATCCAGTTTCATAATGCAGTTTCATCATGCAACAACTGCCACTCTAGGCCAGAGTGAAGAAGGGGAGCCAGGAAGACACAGTTCCACCGTGTCTCTTGGGTTATCACTTAGGAGCCCCTCCCTCCAGCAACAATATGCTAATATATAATACAAATATTGTGGTATGCTAATAATATAACATATTGTGTTAACATACAATATTGATCATAATATTATAATACAATAAAATAATAATAATGCAATATAATATAATAATTATATATTACATGTAATATTACTAATAATATTTCAGTATAGTATTATATAGTATTAGTATTATATATAGTAATATATAATACTAATATTGTGCTATACTAATAATATAATATATTGTATATACATATAACTTGTAAGCCACTCTGAGTCCCCTTCGGGGTGAAAAGGGCAGCATATAAATGTTGTAATTTACCTGTCCGAACGGATTCTCCCCTATGAACCATCAAGGTTGTTAAGATCTTCTGGAGGGGCCCTGCTCTCGGTCCGACCTCTTTCGCAATCGCATCTGGTGGGGACAAGGGACAGGGCCTTCTTGGTGGTGGCCCCTCGGCTTTGGAACTCCCTGCCGATGGAGATTAGATCTGCCTCTTCCCTCCTGACTTTTAGAAAGCTGGTAAAATCATGGCTTTGGGATACTGCATTTGCAGAATGATGACTGAAACAATAACTGCTGACCTTACTGGCAGATGGCGATGAATTTGTGATTTCACTCCGATGAACTGACTTTTTTGTAATTTGTATGAACTGTATTTTAATGTATTTTATATTGATGATGTATATTGTTTTATCTTATTGTATTGAATCCTCTGTTGTTAGCAGGCCTGAGTCCCTCTCCGGTGGTCGAGAAGACCGGGTTATAAAAACTCTAAATAATAAATAAATAAATAAATTTTAATAATAATAATAATTTACTTATGATTATGATTATTACATTTATTAAATGTTAAATACAAGTGAACTGCATTGTATGGCAGCATGAATTCATATAGTAATAATTTACTTATGATTATTATTATCAGAAATAATGCTCGGAGTGTGGTGGAGGCTCCTTCTTTGGAAGCTTTTAAGCAGAGGCTGGGTGGCCATCTGTCAGGGGTGATTTAAATGCAATATTCCTGCTTCTTGGCAGAATGGGGTTGGACTGGATAGCCCAGGAGGTCTCTTCCAACTCTAGGATTCTATGATTCTATGATTATTATATGAATTCATGCTGCCCTCCAATGCAGTTCACTGCAGTGAAACAGCATTATATGGCAGTGTAGATAGGATCATATATAGTTTGACCAAAAAGGGAAACACATTCAGAGCATTATTTCTGATAAGAATTAAGAGTCTCAGCAAAGCACTGGCATCATTTAATGTTTTTGTACATCTGGGAGTAGTTTGATAAACCATGACTGTACATATTATGTCACAAACCTTGTTGTAGAGTTATTGCGGATTCTGGAAAATCTCCACTGTATCTTTTGAAGGTCACAAATAATTTACATGGAGTGCTAGTGGCACCAGACAGAACCAACCAACTTTTGGCTTGTTTCCTGTTCGAATAAAGGCCTCTTCTGGGCCGAAAAGGACCCAAGGGTAGCCAAAAACGTGGCAGAATTACCGCTAGAGGACATCCCTAGAGGATGGGGGGATTAAAAAGCCCTCGGGGCCATAAGAACAACTCTCCATGGACCATACTGTCCACACTCATGCTCTACTCCAGTGGTTCTCAACCTGGGGTCCCCAAATGTTTTTTGCCTACAACTCACAGAAATCCCAGTCAGTTTACCAGCTGTTAGGATTTCTGGGAGTTGAAGGCCAAAAACATCTGGGGATCCCAGGCTGAGAACCACCGCTCTACTCCGTGACACAGTGAATTGATGTGGGACCAGTGAAAATCCAAGAGTTTGAAACAGGCCATGTGTTGCATCCCAGATCAGGAAACGAGACCGTAAGATTAAATCCACCACACTGGACTGTGGGGAAAACAATCCTTTTTATTGATGAAAAATTGTTACAAAAGAAAGGTAAATGCAAAGTCAAAAAGCCACAACACAAAAACCAGGAACCTGTTAGCGTGTCACTAACCGTATTTGAAAACTAGAAGCCTCTGGGAATGCAGGCCATGGAACACAGGAAATCTGCCAAGGTGCTGCCTCAGTCTAAAACGATGCTTGATCTAGCTAGACAGCCGGGGAGAGGCCCCTTAAACTAAAGAAACTATTTCTTGAAACGCCTCCAGACTTTGAAGCCAGAGCCTCCCTCTCCCGTAATCTATTTGACCTTCGTAGAAACTGCGATTCACTCCTGTTTTTCCAAATCTGTTCTCTTCAGTCCTCATTAGCAAACCCAGGTGTGAGTCCCTCTGGAGAGCTATCACTGCTTGATTCTAAAACATTCTCATCAGGAAGTTTAGTTTCACTTTCCCCGCCACTGCCCTCAGAATCAAAACCATCAGGGAAAGATACATGTTCAGAGGCCTGTTCAGTTGCATCAGGAAATACAATTAGAGAATCAGGTTCACACAGAGATTGAGGCTCAGGTTCGAACGGAGGCTGAACCCCAACATCATGCCAATTTCTGGAAGCCAACCTCAAGTACTCCAAAATGGGTCCTGAAATGACCTCCTTGAGTTATTTGGAAACTCATTCAACCCACTGCTCTCAAACAAAGAGCAAACAAATGAATCAAAACAGATAGAGAGATTGTTTCCAGGTGGAAGAAATATCAGCTGCCAGCAAGAACGGAATTTATGAGAAGTTTGGAGGGCTGTTGACATGAACCTGACCTGCTTGGCAAGAGTCTGGGAAAGAGCCGGCACATGCTACTTGCTCTCATATGAAGTAGCATATGGAACTCATCTATTGGACACTGAATTGTTTTCTTGAGATTCCTTTGGATTTGGTTGCAGTGGAAAGGAGGCACGCGGAGTCACTGGAATAATTGCACTTAGTTCCACTTCCATGAGGGAGAAAGCAGATTTTATGCCTCCTTAGAAATGATACAGAAGGCTTGAAAGCACATTGTATATTTTTTCTGAAATGCAACTGTATATCTATATATATAAATCTGTAAGGGGTGTCCAACGGGACAGCAGAACTCAAAAACCACCCAATGAAAATTAACCAAAATTCCCATGCACATACCTCAACCCACAAGTTACAAACATATCGAATCAAAATAAAAAACAACACAACACACTCAAAAAAGGACAAAACAACTGAGCATGCACAATGGCGCAAAGTCCCCGGCGCGTGCACATGGCCAAACAGCCAACGCACCCTCCGCACCTCCCTCCCCCCCGCCAAAGCCCCGCCCACAACCAATGACGCCCCGCCCCTGCACTCCTCCTCCTCCCACCCCCCTCCGCCAAAGCCCCGCCCACACCCACTGATGCCCCGCCCATGCACTCCTCCTCCCACCCCCCTCTGCCGAAGCCCCGCCCACAACCAATGACGCCCTGCCCCTGCACTCCTCCTCCTCCCACCCCCCTCCGCAAGCCCCGCCCACACCCACTGATGCCCCGCCCTGCACTCCTCCTCCCACCCCCTCTGCCGAAGCCCCGCCCACAACCAATGACCCCGCCCCTGCACTCCTCCTCCTCCCACCCCCCCTCCGCCAAAGCCCCGCCCACACCCACCGATGCCCCGCCCATGCACTCCTCCTCCCCACCCCCTCTGCCGAAGCCCCCGCCCCCACCGACGCCCTGCCCATGCACTCCTCCTCCTCCCACCCCCCTCGCCGAAGCCCCACCCACACCCACCAACGCCCCACCCCTGCACTCCTCCTCCTCCTCCTCCTCCCACCCCCCTCCATTGAAGCTGCTGGGATTTATAGTTTACCTATAATCAAAGCATTCTGAACTCCACCAACGACGGAATTAAACCAAACGTGGCACACAGGACTCCCATGACCCAACATAAAGCACGAGAAGGGTTTGGTAAGCAATGGGAAGGAAGAAAGGAAGGAGGGAAGGCAGGAAAGAAAGAGGTACCGAAGGAAGGAAGAAGAGAAAGTAGAAAGGAAAGAAAAATAAAAGGAAGGAAAGGCAGGAAAGAGGTAAAGAAGGAAGGAGAAAAGGAAATAAAAAATGAAAGAAGGAAGGAAACATGGAGGGAAGAAAGGAGGCAAAGGAAGAAAGGGGGAGGGAATGAAGGAAAGAGAGAAGGATGAAACCAAGGAGCG
>NW_026847882.1:1369256-1386756 GCF_025583915.1 Anolis sagrei ordinatus | reverse complement strand
GTAATAATAATAATAATAATAGAGTAAAATAATGGAAATGTTAGAATAAAAGGGATAATAGAGTAAAATAATAAATGCAATAATAATAATAATAGAGTAAAATAAGAGTAAAATAACAAATGTAGTAATAATAATAAAGTAAAATAATGGAAATGTAATAATAAAAGTAATAATAGAGTAAAATAATAAATGTAATAATAATAATAAAGTAAAATAATGGAAATGTAAGAATAAAAGTGATAATAGAGTAAAATAATAAATGTAATAATAATAATAATAATAGAGTAAAATAAATGTACTAATAATAAATAAAGGAAAAATAATAAATGTAATAATAATAATAGAGTAAAATAATTTAAATGTAATGATAATAGTAAATAGAGTAAAATAAGAGTAAAATTACAAATGTAATAGTAATAATAATAATAATAATAACAATAACAATAGAGTAAAATAATGGAAATGTAATAATAAAAGTGATAATAGAGTAAAATAATAAATGTAATAATAATAATAGAGTAAAATAAACCTAATAATAAAAAATAAATAAAAATGATAAATGTAATAATAATTGTAATTAGAATAAAATAAGAGTAAAATAACAAATGTGATAATAATAATAATAGAGTAAAATAATGGAAATGTAATAATAAAAGTAATAATAGAGTAAAATAATAAATGTAATAATAATGAGTAAAATAATAAATGTAATAAAATAATAATAGTGTAAAATAATTTAAAATGTAATAATAGTAGTAAATAGAGTAAAATAACAAATGCAATGATGATGATGATAATAATAATAATAATAATTATAACAGAGTAAAATAATAAATAACTGACTCGAGTATAAACCGAGGGGCAGTTTTTCAGCCTTAAAAAAGGGATGAAAAACTCGGCTTATGTTCGCATATATACGGTATTCTCTTTTAATATGATAGTCTTTAGTGTGGGAATATCAACACTAGGTTACATTTTAAAAGATGATGTAAAACAGTACACTCCTGGAAAGATTGCGAAAGGCGGCATCGGATTAGAAGGGCCTTTCCCAATCCACCTGTCGGGTGACAGGCTTGTCATCTGCAATCCTCCTCCGTACATTATCGCATCTTCCATTTAGAAAACTGGTATATCAAGGCGACAGCTATGCGCCAGCCATTCTAATGGAGGCATGCTCATTTTCTGTGGGGGGAAATATATCTTAATTTGCATGCGCTGCACTCTTGTCTGCGTCGGTAGAGCAGTGGCTTTCTGTCTGTGGGATTCCTTCTCCATGGAATGCCGCCAGACCTGTGCTGTCATAATGTCTTAGAAAGCTTGGGGAAACGGTGCTACTTTGGCAGGTATTTTGGCCTTCAGGTGTTGAAGCCGCAGGTGTGGCCAAGTCTAAAGCAATTTGTCTCCTCTGTGTCTCGAACACTCCTTGAGGGTTCCGTCTTTGGGCTTCTCAGATAGGATACCTGCATTCTTTCAAACCCTTGTTAGCTTGTGGGTCATCTGTTTCTCATTCAGCTCAGACCTTTTTTGAGTCCTGATCTTTGCTGAAATGGGAAGTTCTTGGAAGTTACTTAGGTGCACAGTAACTCACTGCCAGCTGTTGATGTGATATATACAATATCAAGCTTGAATGAACCTGTTTGTGTAGTATTTGTTGCACCCCAGGCCTGGAAACGCCTATGAACACCGCACCTAACAAGAGTCCCAGAATATAAACAAACCATTTGTTGTAAAAACCCTATAAAAATCAGGAATAAGAAATGAAGATATATAATTGAAAAAGGTTCAGCAACAGGTGATATACAAACAATAATCCAAATGTCTCATAGAGTTCCAGAGGTGGCAAAGTCCAGGAACAGTCAGGAATCACAGATACAGCATAAGTGTGGACTAAGCAAGAAGGTATAACTAGTAACATCCTGAATAGACTACTACAATGCACTCTACGTGGGGCTGCCTTTGAAGACTGCCCGGAAGCTTCAACTAGTCCAACAATCGGCAGCCAGGTTGCTCACCGGAGCAACGTACAGGGAACATACAACTCCTTTGTTATGCCAACTCCACTGGCTACCGATCAGCTTCCGAGCACAATTCAAAGTGCTGGTTTTAACCTTTAAAGCCCTAAACGGTTCTGGCCCAGACTACCTGTCCGAACGTATCTCCTGCCACAAACCATCACGAAGTTTAAGATCTTCAGGAGAGGCCCTGCTCTCGATCCCACCACTATCACAAACGCGGTGGATGGGGACGAGAGACAGGGCCTTCTTGGCAGTGGCCCCCCGCCTATGGAACGCCCTCCCTCGAGGTATCACATTGGCCACCTCCCTCTTGTCTTTTAGAAGGAAAATCAAGACCTGGTGATGGGACCAAGCATTTGATCAGTGAGCAGCAAGTGGAAGACGATCACACAACTTAGGGCAATGAATTGACCCAGACTGGTTTTTGGATTTTGATTTTAATGGATGTGTCTTAATTAATTGTTTTAATTTTTAATATTTGATTGTACTGTGGTTGTTTTTATGATGCTAGCATCGTATGGTGCTTTTGTTAGGCCACCCTGAGTCCCCCTTCAGGGGGAGAAGGGCGGGGTATAAATATAGCAAATAAATAAATAAATAACACTTGAAAATGAACAAGAACCCAAAAAACATCCAGGACGTATTAAATCCAAAACCAAAGCTTGACTTGAATCAAGAACAAGAGAATTCAGGCCTAACTTTTCACTCTCATGCAGTGTTGCCTGAACTGACCTAAGGTAAACAACTTGTTTAATAAACACCCATGAAATCATTTTCCGTTTCCTGTGAATTTCTTTCACAACTTTCCCATGTAATCTCTCTGAACAATGCAACTGATCTAGTGTTGTGGCTCAGCAGGAGCCTCAGGAGGAGCTGGAAGAGGATGATGGGTTTCAGATTCCTGAACATGTTCCTATTGTTGATACAGACGATGTTGATGCTGATGCTGAAGACGACTTCCAGTTTCCCATGGGAAGAGATGTTGTTTTAAAAGATGTTTCTGATCTTAGTGAAACTTCACAGGTGCAGGTGGAGGAGGCGAGTCAGCCTGGCAGCAGCTCTTTGCCCGCCGATTCTGTTGATTCCCAGCTCCAGGATAATGAGTTATTTGACCTTGAAGCCTCTCCACAGTTAGATAGGGAGAATCGCTTGCAACTCAGGGTTTGTTGTAGTACTAGGCTTGCAAACAAGAGAGAGGTTAGAGGTCAGAGAATCATAGAATCATGGAATCAAAGAGTTGGGAGAGACCTCCTGGGCCATCCAGTCCAACCCCATTCTGCCAAGAAGCAGGAATATTGCATTCAAATCAACCCCTGACAGATGGCCATCCAGCCTCTGTTTAAAAGCTTCCAAAGAAGGAGCCTCCACCACACTCCGGGGCAGAGAGTTCCACTGCTGAACGGCTCTCACAGTCAGGAAGTTCTTCCTCATGTTGAGATGGAATCTCCTCTCTTGTAGTTTGAAGCCATTGTTCCATGTCCTAGTCTCCAGGGCAGCAGAAAACAAGCTTGCTCCCTCCTCCCTGTGGCTTCCTCTCACATATTTATACATGGCTATCATGTCTCCTCTCAGCCTTCTCTTCTTCAGGCTAAACATGCCCAGCTCCTTAAGCTGCTCCTCATAGGGCTTGTTCTCCAGACCCTTGATCGTTTTAGTCACCCTCCTCTGGACACATTCCAGCTTAGAGTCAATATCTCTCTTGAATTGTGGTGCCCAGAATTGGACACAATATTCCAGATAACGTGGTCTAACCAAAGCAGAATAGAGCATGGGGAGCATTACTTCCTTAGATCTAGACACTAGGCTCCTCTTGATGCAGGCCAAAATCCCATTGGCTTTTTTTGCCGCCACATCACATTCCTGGCTCATGTTTAACTTGTTGTCCACGAGGACTCCAAGATCTTTTTCACACGTACTGCTCTCAGGAATGCTTTCATGCTGGGAAAGTATATTTAGTGAGCTGATTGAAGGCAACCTTTTGTCAGTGCAACTTCAGCGAACACCCTGATAACTTCTTTGGGTTGCCTCGGCTTCTGGGCAATGCTTTTGGCTTCTTGGGACTTTGTTGTGGATCTTGGCTTCTTGGGACTCTGTCATGCTGCCATGGAATCTTGTTTGATCAATGCTTATGGATTATGCTTCATGTTATTTGCCTTTGGACTTTGGAAACTCTGCCTTTGCATTTAAGACCCTGTTTGACTATTGAACTCTTGCAACTTTGCTTTTGTGTTTAAGACTTTGCCTTTTCTTTAATAAACTACAAAACCTACAGCCCTGGTGTGTGTGGTGCTCCAAGCAAGGTGAATCTACCCTGAGGTGCGACATCTACAACAGTATTCACAACAATTTCTGTCCTTGCCTCTACACAGTTACATTACAGGCCTATCCATATTTCTTTTTTAATTGTAAACACACCCCTACATATAGAGATACTCTGAAATAAAGCGTCAAGGATAGCTTTTATTTATTTATTTTTACACATAGGGTGCATCTATTCCATAGAATTAATGAATTTTTTTAATATAATTTTTATTAAGTATTTTATATAGTTACAGGGAAAGAGGGGGAATATTTGCAAGAAGATAGGAAAGTAGGAAATAGTAAGGTGAAAACAAAGAGAGAGGAAAAAAAGGTAAATAAAGTTTATATATATATATATATATATATATATATATATATATATATATATATATTCAAAAAAGTTTTTAAAAAGTGAAGATCCTCTGGACTTCCTGGGTATCATGATAGCGGTGTCTTCCTCTTCTCTTTCTTCTATTTTTCTTTCTTTAAACCTTTCTCTCCTTCTATCATATGAGGTTTTATTTCAGTTGTTTTAGATCAGTGTTTCTCAACCTGGGGGTCCGGACCCCTGGGGCGGTCGCGAGGGAGTGTCCTTAGGGTCGCCAAAGGCTATCAGAAAACACAATATTTCTGTTGGTCATGGGGGTTCTGTGTGGGAAGTTTGGCCCAATTCTGTTTTGGTGGGGTTCAGCATGCTCTTTGATTGTAGGTGAACTATAAATCCCAGTAACAATAACTTCCAAATGTCAAGGTCTGTTTTCCCCAAACCCCATCAGTGTTCACATTTGGGCATATTGAGTATCCGTGCCAAGTTTGGTCCAGGTCCATCATTGTTTGAGCCCACAGTGCTCTCTGGATGTAGGCGAACTACAACTCCCCAACTCAAGGTCAATGCCCACCAAACCCTTCCAGTATTTTCTGTTGACCATGGGAGTTCTCTGTGCCAACTTTGGTTCAATTCCATTCTTGGTGGGGTTCAGAATGCTCTTTGTTTACAGGTTAACTATAAATCCCAGCAACTACAACTCCCAAGTGGCAAAATCAATCCCCCCGCCAACCCCACCAGTATTCAAATTTGGGCATACCGGGTATTTGTCCCAAATTTGCTCCAATTAATGAAAGTACACCCTGCAGATCATTATTTACATGGTGATTCATAATGTTAGGGTTCTGGTTGGGGGTCACCACAACATGAGGAACTGTATTAAGGGGTCGCGGCATTAGGAAGGTGGAGAACCACTGTTTTAGATTATTAATTAATGAAGTTTTATGTTACTTTAATTGCAATGGTTCGATGCTATGGAATTATGAGAGTCGTAGTTTTACAAGGTCTCTAGTCCTCTCTTCCAAAGAGTGCTGGTGCCTCACCAAATCAATTCCTGTGATTCCAAAGCATCGAGCCATGGCAGTTACAGTGGTGTCGAACTGTGTTAGTTCTGCAGTGTAGATCCAGCCTTAGCCTTTCCTTTTTTGCTCCTTTCTTCCAGTTCCTGGATGACCCAGGTTTGAAAAATGACATCCGGAATAAGCCTGTCCAGCTGCCTCTGGCCCATTCGGGTTGGCTTTTCAAGGAGGACGACCAAGAAGATATCAAGCCTTTGCGCTCCGGCCCGAAGGAGGAGGAGATGGAGGTTGACGCCTCTTCAGTGAGAGGTAGGAGGCGGAAACAGCCAGAGGGTGCATGGAAGATCCTTCTGGGATCCTTCCTCCTTGTATTAAAACTACAGCCTCTGCAGATCTCCTAAGACAACTTATTACTTGAGAGAGGCAATACCTCAGTGGACAACATTATGAATCTGTGTGCATTTTTCAGTGTTTTTAGTTTTGATTTCAGAGTTTGATTTTTAAACATTTAATTTGTGTAAAAACATTCTGTCAAACTACATACCCTTTAAAAAAAACATTCAAACAAAATGCAATGGTTTATGCAGAAATTGCATTTTTTTGCAAGAAAGTCCTTAAATGCAGAAAACTCACTAGAAAGTGTGGAAAACTCTTGTAATGTTGTTGTTGTTATTATTATTATTATTATTATTATTATTATTATTATTATTATTATTTCGTATACTTCTACCCCCGAGGGGGGACTCAGGGTGGAAATGTGTCCAGATTAGTCAACTCCCTCTTCCTCATTGAGAGAGGGGAAAATATATTCTTTACATCCTTTGTCCTTGGTCATGACACAGGCAAAAACAGTTGTCATTCTTTTTATGTACCACCAAACATGACTTCTTATTCAACTTTTTCCCCTGAAGCTATTACAAAAAAAAAAAAAAAATATCCAACCTAAGGGAATAGAAAACTAGACAGCCATTTGACATATCAAACAACAACAACAATTCTTTATTGATTAGTCAATTTTGACCATATCAAAACATGCAAAACATACAAAACATACACATACAGTAAAACCATCTATGAATGCAAGGCATCATGGCCTACTGGCCTGTCGACCCACTCCTAAATAATTGAACAATTACAAGATAAAGAGGTTAAAAGATTAAAATTTGATTAATTCCTTAAAATAGGGTTAGGGGGGGGGGCATGGGTAGGTAAAACTAGTGGCGTGTCCATATTAAGTTTTTAAGTTTGAGTTTTGTTGATGGCAGCAAGGTCGCCTCTCTCTGCTTCCATCTTCTCACGGATGGCCAGCGCTTTTTGGGTAAAAAGGGTCAATTTTAAAATAGAGTTTTTATCTGAACCCTGAAGAAGGATGTGCAATTTCTCCTTATTCTCTGAATAAGTATGGTTCTCCAGCAGAGGCTCTAGGTCAGTGATTCTCAACCTGGGGGTCGGGACCCCTGAAGGGGTCGCGAAGGGGTGTCAGAGGGGTCGCGAAAGACCATCAGAAAACACAGTATTTTCTGTTGGTTATGGGGGTTCTGTGTGGGAAGTCTGGCCCAATTCTATCATTGGTGGGGTTCAGAATCCTCTTTGATTGTAAGTGAACTATAAATCCCAGCAACGAAAACTCCCAAATATCAAGCTCTATTTTCCCCAAACTCCACCAGTGTTCACATTTGGAAATATTGAGTATCTGTGCCAAGTTTGGTCCAGATCCATCATTGTTTGAGTCCACAGTGGTCTCTGGATTTAGGTGAACTACAACTCCAAAACTCAAGGTCAATGTCCACCAAATTCTTCTCATATTTTCTGTTGGTCATGGAGTTCTATGTGCCAAGTTTAGTTCAATTCCATCATTGGTGGAGTTCAGAATGCTCTTTGATTGTAGGTGAACTATAAATCCCAGCAACTACAACTCCCAAATGACTAAATCAATACACCTCCACCCGCAACCTCACCAGTATTCAAATTTGGGTGAATCAGGTATTTGTGCCACATTTGGTCCAGTGAATGAAAATATATTCTGCATATCAGATATTTACATGATGACCCATAACAGTAGCAAAATTACAGTTTTGAAGTAGCAACGAAAATAATTTTATAGTTGGGGGTCACCACAACATGAGGAACTGTATTAAGGGGTCGCAGCATTAGGAAGGTTGAGAAACACTGCTCTAGGTAGTAAGACCGGATCCTGTTGTAGTAGGGACATTTTAAGAAAAAATGTTCTGAGTTACTTCTACATCTACCTCAAACAACTTATTAGCAGCGTGGCCCAGCACCAGTAGCCCAAAGAGATAAAAAGAACAACAAATTATTTATTTACGACATTTATATGCCGCCCTTCTCTCCCCGAAGGGGACTCAGAGCGGCTTACAAGGTAATATATTCCATACAAAATATAATATCATTAGCAGAGGACAATATCAGCATTAAACATTGCTATATTGCACCATACCACTATATCGTAATATTATTACTAATATTACAAGTATTTATTTATTTGTCGTGTCAGAGCAACCAGTCCATTATATTACATTTCTAACAGAACAAAGCAAACAAACAGACAAATACAAAACTTGTGATTACAAGTAATCTATATAAATAAAAATGTCATGTTCGTTTGTGGGATTAACAGAACTCAAAAACCACTGGACGAATTGACACCAAATTTGGACACAAGACATCTAACAACCCAATGTATGTCCTTCACTCAAAAAAAAATTAATTTTGTCATTTGGGAGTTGTCGATGCTGGGATTTATAGTTCACCTACAATCGAAGAGCATTCTGAACCCCACCAACAATGGAATTGAACCAAACTTGGCACACAGAACTCCCATGACCAACAGAAAATACTGGAAGGGTTTGGTGGGCAGTGTCCTTTGCTTTCGGAGTTGTAGTTCACCTACATCACTGTGGACTCAAACAATGATGGATCTGGACCCAAACTCTACACAAATACTCAATATGTCCAAATGTGAACACTGGTGGAGTTTGGGAAACATAGAATCTTGACATTTGGGAGTTGTACTTGCTGGGATTTATAGTTCACCTACAATCACAGAGCATTCCGAACCCCACCAATGATAGAAATGGAATACAACCCTCCCACACAGAACCCCCATGAGAGCCATAGCAACACGTTGCAGGGGACGGCTAGTGTAAATATATAATTATAATATCATATTATTATTATTATTATTATTTTATTGTGTTACTTTATAATATTATAACTATTATATGTATATACAATATATTATATTATATTATATTATATTATTAGAATAGCACAGGAGACAAGGTGGAACTGTCCCGTGCCCCCCCCCCTTCACTCTGGCCCAGAGTGACAGTTGGTGCTGTGGGGAGGGGTCTCCAGCTGATGGCATATCAGGAGACAAGACAAGACAAAAACACACAGACCAGTGTTATCTCCTCCATAGGAGGCTTTCTTTATAGCAAAATAATATGGTTGCACTATCTATATGTGGTATTTTTACAGTCTATGTTTTTATTTTAACTGCTGTATTGTTGTTATTATGGCTTGTATTGTTGTGTTTGGGCTCGGCCTCATGTAAGCTGCACCGAGTCCCTTGGGGAGATGGTAGCGGGTACAAATAAAGTGTTGTTGTTATTATTATTATTATTATTATTATTATTATTATCTATATAAATAAAAATGTAATGTTCGTTTGTGGGATCAACATAACTCAAAAACCACTGGACGAATTGATGCAAAATTTGGACACTATACCCCTAACAGACCAACAAGTGACCATCACTCATAAACCTTTCCAAAAAAACAGTGGAAAGGACTTTACAACCCAAAAAAGCTAAATGAAGATACAACGCATGCACAAAAACAGCAGCTCCCATCATCCCCTAGACCAGGACCTTTATGGGAGGAGGATGCTCCAAATGCACTGCCTTCCAAGCTGCAAGCTTTATTCTCCTTGGATTTCTTTGAGAACATCCCAATCTGTACATATTTCCAACTTCCTATTCCTGGACTGCAACTCCCAGCAATCCTCCAGATTTATTTATTTATTTATTTATTTATCGTGTCAGGAGCAACAAGACAGTTGTATTACATTTTTAACAAAACAAACAAACAAACAAACATACAAAAGACACAGAATTTGCAAGCTTGGTATAGTGGATTAAATGTCCTTTGCCCAGTCTCTATCCCCTTGGAGTGCCTCTGGTGTTGCCGCAAGGAGGTCCTCCCTTGTGCATCATGTGGCTGGGCTCAGGGTGCATTGCAGCAAGTGGTCAGTGGTTTGCTCCTCTCCACACTCGTACGTCATGGACTCCACTTTGTGGCCCCATTTCTTAAGATTGGCTCTGCATCTCGTGGTGCCAGAGCGCAGTCTGTTCAGCACCTTCCAAGTCGCCCCGTCTTCTGTGTGCCCAGGGGGGAGTCTCTCATCTGGTATCACCCACGGATTGAGGTGCTGGGTTTGAACCTGGGTTTGAGCCTCCAGAGATAAGATACATGCATTAGATAGATAGTAGGTAGATAGATAAATCAGAAGGATTGCTGGGAGTTGCAGTCCAAGAATAGATAGGGAAGAAAGGAGAGAAAGAAAAAGGGAGGGGAAGGAAGGAAAGAGGTAGAGAAGGAAGGAAGGTGAGAAGGAACAAGAGAAAAAAAGGAAAGAAAGAAAGAGGGAGGGAGGGAAGATTGGCCACAGCAACACGTGGCGGGTACAACTAATTTACAATAACAAGGTTTCCATAACGCGAATGAAGTTCTTTATACTTCCTTCTTTGCTTCCACGCTGAGCTTCTTCCTCATGCAGATAAACAGCTTTGCTCTCACAGAGCCTCCTCTCACAACAAACATACACTGGAGCTTCACCCAGTAGCTTTTTACACACAGCAGCCTTCACACTGGAGCTTCACACCTGATGGCCTTCAACTTGGGGCTTCTCTCACCGGAGCTTCTCAAACCAGGCCTTCTCACACTCGGTTTTCCCATAGACTAAGGCCTACCTCACAGAGAAGCCTCACACAGACTGAGGAATTTCCTCACTGAGGCAAACTAACACTAACAGGCCCACTCACTGTCCTCAGGATGAGACTAGCTTTGGCCCACTGACACTTCAGTCCACTAACTCTTTCACACTTTTGTAGTCAAAAATGCCCAGTTAATTTTTAATGTTTCTGACATTCCCCTCACTTTCCGTCCCTTGAAAATTGGTTTTTGATTGGGAAGAGATATGGAAAGCAAGACAATTAAAAACATGTGTATTAGAATAAAATAAAATGATTATAAATTAATTCGGAAATGGTATTTTACACCAAGAAAGTTAAACCTTATAAATAAGAACAATATTTTAAATTATTATTACTATTATTATTAAAATAAAATAATAATAAATATTTTTTAAAAAATAAATAAGAACAATAATAAAAAAAATGTTGGTCGAGGGTGCCAAGAAATTGGAACCTACATGCATATGTGGTGGGATTGCAAATATGTAAAAGATTTTTGGGAATTGGGTATAAGGGAAATAGAAAATATTATGGATATAAAAATTAGGAGGAATCCAGTATAAATACTACTTTTAATTAAAAAAAAGAGGATGGGAAAGATAAGAGGGAAAAAATTAATAGACATGCTATTACCAGCCACTAGATTATTAATTGCAAAATATCGGAAAGGGGAAATGAAAATGCAGATTAATGAATGGTGTAAAGAAGTCTGGAAAATGGCACTGAACGATAAGCTAACATCGAACTTAAAAGTAAAGAAGGGATTATGTAAAAAAATGACTTTGAAAGTATTTGGAGAAAATTTCTAGAAAAAGTATGGGGAAAAGAAGATGGGAATTTACCTCCAAATGAAGAATTGAACTTTTGGTTTGACTTTAGAAGAAGCTGTGACTCAGGAGAAGGAAGGGGAGCACAGGGGTGAATGTAAAAAAAAGGAGGAGAAATGCATAGTATAGGTCTATAGAACTGTAATTTTTTACTCAAATAAATTCTTTTAAAAATTGTTTTTGAAAAATGTGGCTTGTTGTGGAAACAAGGATTGGCGAGAAAGCTTCAGTGGAGACACCACTTCCCCGTGATAATAACTCTTTCAGGAGTGAATTTCCCTTCCGAGGGGAAGATTTATCTCACTTCCTGTTGTCTCACCCTCCTGTTCTTAACCGTGTGTTGTTTGTAAGTCGAATGGCTGTAACTTGGGGACTACCTGTATAAGAAAGGAGATTCCACCTGAACATGAGGAAGAACTTCCTGACTGTGAGAGCCGTTCAGCAGTGGAACTCTCTGCCCCGGAGTGTGGTGGAGGCTCCTTCTTTGGAAGCTTTGAAACAGAGGCTGGATGGCCATCTCGTTTATTTTCCGAGCCCAATTTAAGGTGCAGGTGCTTACCTACAAAGCCCTGAACGGTTTGGGACCACCCTACCTGCGTGACCGTATCGTTGTCTACGAACCCACACGTTCACTCCGGTCATCTGGAGAGACCCTGCTCGTGATCCCGCCCGCGTCACAAGCGCGCTTGGTGGGGACACGAGACAGGGCCTTCTCTGTGGTGCCCCCCGCCTCTGGAATGCCCTCCCGAAAGACCTCAGACAAGCCCCTACATTGGCAGTCTTCAGGAAGAATTTGAAAACCTGGCTGTTCCAATGTGCCTTTTCAGACTAGGAACCCCAGTACCAAATCCCAGAAGCACTTTAGTTAGAACCAAGATCACCGCGCACCGCACTTATACTATAATCCCATATCCCTCCGACACATCAGCACTTTTAATCCTGTACCCCTACTCTGGCCAGCTCAGTTTTTTAATAATGTCTTGTTGTACCGCTTTTGTTATTTTTTGCTTAACTGTTTTTATTTGCTAGGTACTGTATTGTTGTATTGTTGTATTGTGTGGGCCTCGGCCCGTTGTAAGCCGCATCGAATCCCTTGGGAGATGCTAGCGGGGTACAAATAAAGTTATAATAATTATAAATACAGAGGCTGGATGGCCATCTGTCAGGGGTGCTTTGAATGCAATATTCCTGCTTCTTGGCAGAATGGGGTTGGACTGGATGATGGCCCAGGAGGTCTCTTCCAACTCTTGGATTCTAGGATTCTGTGATTCTATAAGACAATGGCTGCCGTCGGTTAGGAGTTGTGGGAGTTGAAGTCCAAAACAACTGGAGGGCCAAAGTTTGCCCACGCCTGTTACAGAGCATATAGTCCTTGCCAGCTGTATGATCTTGCCTCTCTTTGGCCTCCTTTTAGTGAAAGAGGAGCCCCAGGATGAAGAGGAGTCCCCGTCTGCGCTCAGATCAACTCCTGCAAAGGCGCCTCCTCCTCCTCCCTTTCCGCAGGATGTGTCAGTGGCGGAGCTGCTGCACGGGCTGAGCCTCTGCAAGGAGGACGAGCTGCTCTTCCTGCAGCTGCCGGATACGCTCCCAGGGCAGCCGCCCACCCAGGACTCCAAGCCCATCAAGACAGAGGTGCCGAACGAGGACGGGCAGATGATGGTGATCAAGCAGGAAAAGAGCCAGGTACGGATGGGATGCTGGAGTAGGAAGTCATAGAGCCACAGAGAGACCCCAAGGGCCAGCCAGTCCAGAGAAGGAGACTCTCCCAGACACCTGGGGAATGTCTCCCACTGCTGATCAGCTCTTACCGCCAGGAAGGCATTCCTAACGTTCAAACAGGATGGATAGGATTTTAGTGGCATGCTTTCCCAATCTAAACACCACAAATAGAAAAACAGGAATGCAGCAGGAATGCAGAACTGCCTGCTGTAATTCTGCAAGACTTCCCTCTTGTATTTTACCTTTGACCCAAATATAAGCCAAATATGAACCACTTTGAGTCCCCCAGGGGTGAGAAAAGTGGTATATAAATGCTGTAAATAAATAAATAAATAAGCCGAAGCACCTAATTTTATAACAAAAAAACGGGGAAAATGTATTGACTCGAGTATAGCCAAGAGTGGGAAATGCAGAAGCTACTGGTAAATTTCAAAATAAAAATAGATACCAATAAAATTACATTAATTGAGGCATCAGTAGGTTAAATGTTTTTGAATCTATATAAATAAAAATGTAATGTTCGTTTGTGGGATTAACATAACTCAAAAACCACTGGACGAATTGACACCAAATTTGGATGCAGTGCACTT
Source organism: Anolis sagrei ordinatus (assembly GCF_025583915.1). Lineage (NCBI taxonomy): Eukaryota > Metazoa > Chordata > Lepidosauria > Squamata > Anolidae > Anolis > Anolis sagrei. The sequence continues at coordinate 1,372,963 of NW_026847882.1, read as the reverse complement.
ATCAGGCCAATGAGTGACCATCACTCATAAAAACATAGCAGAAGAGACTTTAAAAGCAAAAAAAAAAAGCAAAAAAATTACATTGTAATGATGCGCAAAACTACATATATATACTAGGCTTGGTTGATCAAGAAAAAAAATGGTTCTAAACTCGTTCCGTATGTAGGGGGCGCTGGAGGTTCGATTTTTAAATCATTTCCAAAATTTTCTTTTAAAAAAGATCGAAAATACCAGGAAATACGAATTGTTTCCTTTGTTTCGTTAATGGAAGTTGCCCTTCCCTCCCTCCAGAACCATTAAAATTTCTCTTCCTTCCCTTGCGGCGAGTTTCCATGCAGAAGGGAGAGGTGGGCGTGGCCACCTCTCTCACCTTTCTTTCTCTTCCCTGGCAAGCTGTCCAAGGGAGAGGTGGGTGTGGCCAAGCACAGCGCTCCTCGGAGGTCGCTGGGGGCGAGGCCTCCAAGGAGGGCTGTGCTTGGCCACGCCCACCTCCTTCCTCTTTGCATCGGCGGCTTTGCGAGGTGGGCGTGGCTACGCCCAGCTCTTCCGCATCGCCGCTTGTCACCAGGGAGGTAGTCACGCCCACCTCGCAAAGCCACCGATGCAAAGAGGAAGGAGGTGGGCGTGGGTAAGAACAGCTGTTCCTGAAGGCCACGCCCCCAGCATTTACGATTCACTGGCAGAAGTCGTAAGGAAGATGGCGGATGCGGCTTCGATATGGCAAAAACACTTCCGGGTTGCCAAAACGTGTCGATATCGCTTCTAAAGGTAATTATTTAACGAATTAATAACAAGATACGAAATTAACGAACTGGATCAACCAAGCCTAATATATACTATACGCAAACACACATATATATACACAAATATATATATATATATACACATATACAAACACAAAAAAAATATACACAGACTGGACCACAGCAACGCGTGGCGGGGGATAGCTAGTATTTACATAAAACTGTAATTTAAGATAAGACTGTCCAATTCTGATTAAACCATTATCCTAACCGTCTTCAATGTAAATGTGTTTTATGCAATAAAAATAATAATAGAGTAATATAATGGAAATGTAATAATAACAGTAGTAATAGAGTAAAATAATAAATGTAATAATAATAATAAATAGAGTAAAATAATAAATATAATAATAATACGGTCCAAGATAAGACTGTCCAAGTCTGATTAAACCATTATCCTAACTGTCTTCAGTGCAAATGTGTTTATGTACCCTTCCAATAACAATAAAGAGAGTAAAATAATAGATGCAATAAAAATAATAATAGAGTAAAATAATAAATATAATAATAATACTGTCCAAGATAAGACTGTCCAAGTCTGATTAAACCATTATCCTAACCGTCTTCAATGTAAATGTGTGTATGTACCCTTCCAATAACAATAAAGAGAGTAAAATAATAGATGTAACAAAAATAATAATAGAGTAAAATAATAAATATAATAATAATACTGTCCAAGATAAGACTGCCCAAGTCTGATTAAACCATTATCCTAACCGTCTTCAATGTAAATGTGTGTATGTACCCTTCCAATAACAATAAAGAGAGTAAATAATAGATGTAACAAAAATAATAATAGAGTAAAATAATAAATATAATAATAATACTGTCCAAGATAAGACTGCCCAAGTCTGATTAAACCATTATCCTAACCGTCTTCAATGTAAATGTGTGTATGTACCCTTCCAATAACAATAAAGAGAGTAAAATAATAGATGTAACAAAAATAATAATAGAGTAAAATAATGGAAATGTAATAGTGACAGTAATAATAGAATAAAATAATAAATGTAATAATAATAGAGTCAAACAATAAATGAAATTATAGTAATAATAATAGAATAAAATAATTTAAATGTTTTCCTAATAGAGTAAAATAATTTAAATGTAATAATAAAAGAGTAAAATAATAAATATAATAATAATAATAACAGAGTAAAATAATAAATAACTTTGACTTGAGTATAAACCGAGGGAGGCTTTTTCAGCCTTAGAAAAGGGCTGAAAAACACGGCTTATACTCGAGTAAACACGGCAATTCTTAAAAGTCAGTAGTCCTTATTAGTGCAGAGCTACACTAGAGAGAATGCCGACCACGATTTGAAACCCAGCAGAAGCCAGGTTCAGTGATGGCTTCTGCTGGGTGATGCCTTTTTTCCAGTGTAGTTATGCCTGAATTATCAGAATAAAATATGCCGATGAATTCAAAGTTGTGGAATTTTTCTTACGTAGTAGCCTTTATGGGATCTTCTTGTCTGCTCCAGGGAAAATTTTGGTTTAACTCTACTTCTTGAAAGCAAATGAGTGCAAACAGCTTTGGCCATATGCTAGCAGAGACTCTAGGACAGGCAAATGCAAACTTTGGCCCTTTGGGCATTTTGGACTTCAACTCCCACGATTTCAAACAGCTAGTAAAATTGCAAAATTGGTTCCTGGAAATAGTCACCTTTCCCTTCTCTGGGTGTGCTTTCAGGAAGCCAAGGAAGCAGAGAACACCTGCACTTTGGGGGACCTGTCTGAAGGGCAAGTGGGGAAGCTGCTGATCCGCAAATCGGGGAAAGTGCAACTCGTTCTGGGCAGAGTCACTCTGGATGTGACCATGGGGACCCCCTGCTCCTTTCTCCAGGTATGGCTTGCTTATATTTGTTTATTATTTATTTATTTGGAGTGCTTCTACCCCGCCCTTCTCAACCCCCGAGGGGGGACTCAGGGCGGCTTACAAGAGGCACAATTCGATGCCTAACAATTCACAAAATACAGTACAATATACCGTATACAAAACACAAATTTACCATATAATATCAACAATTATAACTAACACTGTTCTACAAATTTTCGGTTTTTCTCAGTTGCGGAAACAAAATGTGCCGTTTCTTAATAATTAAATGTGTTAATTGGCTCTGGTTTTTATGCAACAGCTATTTCCATTTTCTCCACAATAGGTAATTCGTTAATGTTATGATAATGCGCCTAACCTTGCTGCGTGTATATAAACCGTGAATATTTACTAAATTTTAGTCAAATTATATTGCCAATAGTTTATACATGAGAAATATTTATTTAATTAGTCTATTGTTTATGTTTGTGCAGCAAGAAACTCTATTCGTAGGCCTAATGCAGTTGAAAAGTCTGAAAGTTTAAATGTCGCTTTAATTGTGACTTTAGGATTGCTTCTCTTGACTTTTCTTTGGTATTCAAGGAAAGGATTCCCTCTTGCAATGCTCCAGCAGGAGTCTGACAGCATGGACGGAGTCCATTGGCCTTGATCTCTTTTTTCCATCGTGGCAACTTGTTGATGGAAACGCTCACCATGCTTGTCGCTCACTGCCCCACAATTTGTAGGCTTTCCTAATCACTGCTGTTATTCGTCTCTTTTGTGATTCATAAGTAACTTCACCGCAAACATAGCAGAAATTATCTGCTTTATTTACACACGTGCGAGGCATAATTACAGTAAAAAGAACAATGTGAAATGATATTTAACGATACTGTCTCAGTCTTCAACTGACTGACCCTCACCGTTCAAAAGTCTGGCCTTATAGAGGGCTTTCTGGCTTTTGCATACGGCACTCATACTGCGTCATCAAACTTTCTAGAATATTCTAGAATCTTCCATAGTATAAGTCGCAACATGCATTTTTTCAACCATACGTGATCACGTGATTGCTTATATCATAAAAACTA